>ONZH01026636.1:0-235154 GCA_900303285.1 Rhinella marina
GAACTATGGTAGGACTGACTGACACCTGTTAACGGTGACTATTTAGTCTGCGACCCAGACAAATGTCGCACAGAGAGTTTTCTGGATCAAGCTGTAGATGATATTGGTAGCAAATGACTTGGTTGTATTGTGTGACGTACAGAAAGTGTCACCTGGACAGTATATATGGATTGGAGTGAGTCTAACTGTGACACACAGAATGGTTCCACACTGCTGTGTGCAATGGATTTGTATCACTGAGATAGAACAATAAAAAAAAAACAGGGTTAGATATGGCGATAGCTGCACTACTAGTGCCAGCCAGCCAAGTGACAAAAAAAAAATGTCTTCTAGCCCTTAGAAGGGCTGTTGGGTTCTTTGTGGGTGATCCCTGCCTAACAGACAACTAAATGCAGGCCCTAACACTGTCCCTAAAAGGCAGCAGCTCTATCCCTAACGACATCCAGACGGCATCTGAGCCGAGCACCGCGGCCAGTCGGTAGTATATTCCAGGGTCACCTGATCAGGCCAGCCAACCCCTGCTATCGACATGTAAGGGCCCCACGTGATGCTGGGTGGTACGCAGAGTCTCCTGGCTTGTGATTGGCTGTGTTTTTAGGCGCCAAAAAAGCACGATGCGGAAGTTGCCATTTCCTCGAGCATGGCGAGATACTCGTCCGAGCAGCGAGCACTTACGAGTACCCTAATGCTCGAACGAGCACCAAGCTCGGACGAGCATGCTCGCTCATCTCTAGTTGTAACTTCAGGATGATTAAAGTATATGTTCATTTATTTCCAAACAGACATGAAATAATCTTTATTATACACTTGATGCATACTTGCAGATATGTAAAGCACCAGAAATAAGGACGGAACAAAACAAGATAGAACAAAACAAACAAGAAACTTGCACCCTTCGATAATTTTCCTTATCTGCCATAGTGAGCGAGCTAAGACTGCTAAGAGTATAATAACCTTTGTCCCTCATCAGAAACTTCGAAATGAATCCAAGCTTTCCAAATTTTGTCGAATTGCTTAGGATTCCTCATCACGGACCACCTCCTCTGTTCGTAAGTGCTAATTGTCTGAACTAGCTTGAACCACTCTCTAATTGTGGGGGGATCTTTGTCTAGCCACCGTTTAGGGATTAGAGATTTGGCAGCAATGAGAAGGTGTTTAAAGAGTTTGTTCCTCAGGAGTGTTCTATCTCCTTTACCTGGTATATGTAATAAGACCATTTCTTTACTAATATTTGCAACACAGTGGAAAATCTTGCCAATTATGTCGGAGAAATCATGCCAGAAAGGTTGGATATGCGGACAGTCAAACCATAAGTGAGAGAGAGATCCCTTTTCCTTGTTACACCTCCAGCAGAGGTCCGAGATATCTGGATTTATTTTGTGTAGGATAGGGGGTGTCATGTACCATCTGGATACCAGCTTAAAATGAGCCTCTTGTAAGTTAGTCGCCGTGACATTTAAAAATGAATGTCTGAGGATTTCCTCCACCTCCTTATCGTTAAAAGGCTTACCCAGTTCTGTAACCCAACTTTCGATGAATGTAGGTCTAGGTAGATTGTTAATCTGTTCTCTATAGGAAAGGGATATCAAACCTCTAGATATTTGATTGGTGTTTTATAAGACATATTTTCAGTTGTTTCACACTTTTTTGTTAAGTATATAATTCCACATGTGTTAATTCATAGTTTTGATGCCTTCAGTGTGAATCTACAATTTTCATAGTCATGAAAATACAGAAAACTCTTTGAATGAGAAGGTGTGTCCAAACTTTTGGTCTGTACTGTATATTATTAAGGTGCAGAAAGACAGATTTAAAACTGGCACATAAACAACTGCAAATAATAAATGTCCCCCTATATTTTTGTTGTACAGTAGGGTAACTTACAACTTAACTTAAAAAAAATGAATCATTTACATTTTCTACCATTTGCATATAATTTATATTGTAAAATATTTAGTTCATGTACTCTAGTTAGGCTTTTTCCCCAAGATCACTATGTAGTCCTCATGCTATTAAGGCCCCGCAATTGCGGACAAGAATAGTCATTTCTATGATAGTTGCGGCATGTGTGGTCCACAAATTGCAGAACGCACATGGGCCTGTACCAGTGTTTTGCGGATCCGCAATATGCAGATTCGCAAAACACAATGGTCGTGGAATGTAGCCTCATTGTTATGTTCAGCGGCTGCCTCACATAGGGAGGAGAGACACTCCCGCACATACCATATATGCATATAAGGAACTCTGAGCCAGAGCACAAGCTGCGCTCAGAGCCAGTACAGGAATACCGGCAGCAGGAGCGCAGACCACAGCTAAGAACTCTGCTGCCCGCGCATGTCAGTGCGGTTTGCACCAGCGGGTGGAGTGAGGAAGCCCAATGCCCTTGCCTGTGCGTGGGGACAGAATCGCAGGCCTGGGGTGCCGGGTTAACAATTATATGGAATAGCTCTGTAAGGTTATGTCCACTTCTTTGTAGGATTCCAATAACAAAGCTGAACAAAATAGTGAAACTAGTTTAAGGGGCTATCCAACCCCTCACACAGGTTGTACTTACAGGACCTCGGTTCCAGGCTCCCGCGTCGCTTCTGATGCCAGCACAGCAGTTTCTTTCTTGTCGTGGCCTGCTATTGGCTGATGCAGCGGTGGCCCTGCGAGCATCAGAAGCAACACAGGTGCGACACTGCAGCGAGGTAAGTACAACCTGTGGGAAGGGCCCGGGCATTTGGGGAGGGGGGTCATAATAGCGGTTGGATAACCCCTTTAATAGGGTCTGTTGAGCACCACTTCCATTATTTTTGTAGTTCTGCTCCTACAATCAAGCAGAACAATGGAATTATATATCGGTGATATGAACAGAAACATGCTAAGAGTATTTCAGAACTTTACATCTTGCAGATTCTCACAGAGTTAAAACGAAAGAACTCAGTGGGGCTCTCTATATATAATATGCAAATCCGCTCTCTTTCTGGTGCACCTCTGGTGCCGCCTGTTGAAAGGCAGCTATCCGACAAGTCAAATTAGTTCTCTTTCCAAAAAAAAAAAGCTCTGTCTTTGGTGTGCACAATTTCAAGGTAGCTATCCTGTAGGTCAAGATTCAACATTTTAAACAGGCCTTGAGACATAATGTAGGATTATACCCAAACCAGCACCTCATCTGCAGACAGCTGTTTTGTGGTGATTGCCCCTCATCAGTGCAGAGCAGAGTGACCTGGCTTAACTGGATTAGAAGCCTCTGTTGTGAGAACCAGGGGGCCCCCGAAACAGCTGTTTGCAGGTGATGTACTGGCTTGGCTATAATCCTAAATTATGTCTTAAGGCCTATTTAAAAACATTGATGCACAGGATGGATACCTGAAAACTGTTGTTGCACCAAATACACTGCTTTCTTTTCTGGAAAGAGAACTTATTTGTGTACCTTTTTCCCAGGGAAGCTTTGCATGCTTATAAGACTCCTTACACCTACAAGGTGCTCTCAACAAGGAGAAATAGTATTCCCTTCCGCCCAAATCTATAAAAAGGCTGTGTATGATCAGGGTCATTTTCCTGATCAAGCATGCGCCATGCCACTCCATTCATTCTCTATGGGACCACTGGAGATAGGCGAGTACAGCATTACGGCCATTTCTGGCAGTCCCATAGAAAGTGAATGAGTAGCAGGGCACATGCCTGACCTGCCACTCTATCATGTCAGGGGAATGGGACCCCCGTTCTCGGGATTAGTGGGGGTCCCAGCGGTCAGACCCCCATAGATTAGTTAGTTATCCACTATCCAGTGGATACATTGTATAGCAGCTTTGTTTGGTACCGCGGCTCAACCCCATTCACTTGAATGGGACTGAGTTGCACCTAGGCCACGTGATCAATGACCATGACATCACTGGCCTAGAATAACATGCAAGAAGGCTGTGGTTCTCACTGGTGTTGGGCCCCCACCGAATCAGATCCTGATGACCTATCCAGAGGATAGGTCATCAATTAAAAAGTGTCATAAAACCACTTTAAACATTTAGCCGTACAGTATAAATAGATTTTAAAAAAAGCTGTATCAGCTGTATCAGTTGTATGAGATCCACTAGGGAGCACTGTAACCTCAAGGGTGACATCACTTATCACTAATCCGGTGCCACAGACTGGATAATCAGCATTTTAATACTGGGTAACTGAACTTATAGGTTGCTCAAATCTGAAGATTAAAGGTGTGGGACTCTGCTATGCTATGTCCACACCCTGTTTTACAGAATACCCTGCAAGGTGTTCCCTCATTTCTGGTTCTACACATTGTACGTGATCACTTGTCAAACCGCTCAATGACATCAAACATACCTGTACCGTGAATAATCTTACTGGGAGCGGCTACTGAAAAGTATAAACCATAGAATCATCAGTGGAAAAGTAGCTGAACTGGTAAACTAATTAATGTCTTGGTCATCAGTTATCATCAATGTTTGATGAGTTGAAGCTAGGTCATGCATACAAATAAAAAAATAAATAAATGGAAAGTCTTCCGTTGTGTTCCGCAATTTTGCAGACGTATTGACTTGAATGGGGCCACAGACGTGATATTGCGGACAAGTATAGGACATGTTTCATTTTTTTTGCGGAGCCTCTTCTGGGAGAAACGGAAGCGGAATGCACATGGTGTGCATTCTGCATTTTTATTTTACCCATAGAAGTGAATGGGTTTGCATAGTATCCGCAAAATTGCGGATAATTTGCGGAAATATACATACGGTCGTGTAAATGGGCCCTAAGTGTGCAAAGAATACTTCCCAACTCTATGGGAGGTATTCATCAAGTCCCCTACTTCACAACATTGGTGCCAAAGAGTTGCGATTTTTTTTTTTGTGCTAAGCTTTTGGCGTTAAAATTTCCAAGTGTTACTACATGCTTGGCACTATTCTAAAAAGTGGGCAGGATGGGACTACACTGCCCAACAGATTTAAGATTATTTACACCAGAAAACTGGTGTAAATTAAACCAGAATCCTATGCCAGCTTCTAGATTTCAGTTTTTGAAGCACAGACCTCCTTAAATGTGGCTGATAAAAACTTGGCGCATCGTATGCCAATCACGATAAATTCCCCTTATAACTTTATTAAGCCAGAAATATAACCAGAGGAACAATAGGTTATGTGCTATATTAAAGATGATTGGCCAAAAGGATTGCTGGCTACTATATTATGGCGACCAGATCAGCAATTTGGGAGATTTTTTTTTGTTTATATGATATAGGGCCCTGCACTGTTCTCAGGTTTTATTACAAGCTACTGCATAGTTGTCATGCTGAAGATTCTACTAATAAATTAAATCTAATATAGGTAGATGCTAAAAATAATAATGAAAAAAAAAATCACTGTGACTGTGACACTGTGACAAGCCATGGAAATAATACATGGATGGGAGGGTTAGCGCTAGAAGTATATAGAAAGCCGAAACATTTAATCTATAAAGCACTTCACTTTTGGTGATACTGTCTTGCAGAGGGGCTATATGGAGGGTACTCATTTTTGAAGTGTATTGTTTGCTAAACCTGCCTTATGCCAGGAACGGACATCAGTCTTGTGTGTATCTAGAGCTCCCAACTCTCAGGCAAATTGATTTTATTTACCAGGTCTTTTGGTTCTCCTAGGAGAGAACCTGCCACCAGAGAGGTCTCCTCCTTTTTCCTCAGGAGGCAGGGATCAAGCAGAGATATCAGCAACCTTTGCAGGACACTAAGACCTTGACACTCGGGCATCTGGGAAGGTGGCTGAGCCACTTATGTACATGCAGGAGGGCTAGGATTGGTCAGCGAGGTCACATGATCTAACCCATAAAGCACAGGAAGTGACATGCGCTGGCCCTTAAGGAAGTGATGCAGGGAACAAGCAGCAAGCATGCTGTGGCCCGCGACCGCAGAGGTAAACAGGGGAACAGAAGCCGCTATTACATTAATCTTCCTATTAATTTTATGGCTATAAAGGTACTGCCAGACAGTTTATTATGCAGTTTTTGAAGCCGAAACCAAGAGTGGATTCAAATAAAGAGAAGTTATATTTGTCCCCCTTGCGTCATGTCAATGGGTCATGAGACACAAGGAGGATGCGTCACTGCAGTGGGCAGTGATTGGCTCCAGCAGCCGTCAACTGGATATTGACAAGCGGGGACCGGAGAGCTACATTGGTGACAGGGAAGCAAAGGAGCTTGAACCCACAGGTGGGGAGCAGGCAAGTATGCTTCCTTCTGCAGATCTGGCCAATTGGGGGGTGGGGGTCTCCCTGAAAGGCCCTTGGAGACGGAAAACCCCTTTAATACATTCTCTCCTTATGATTCACTACTGATTTGGGCTTGAAAATCTGCTTAAAAAGATGAGCATGCAGCAGCCCATAAGTGCCGATATAAGGAAGCAGATTTCTTCCTCAGTTCCTTACTCAGTGCCCTATAACAGAGACATTGTAACATTGTAGTATACAGTAAATCAATACTCTAATGGAAACTGGCACAATGGGCTGTATTTCCTATTTTGAAATGAAATGTCCTTCATATTATTCACACAGAATAGTCTCTTTATAATTCTTTCTGTAACCCTGGTGGAAAAAAAATCAATTCTGTTTTAATGGATTTATCCCAATTGCATTTTAAGTTAAAGAGGACCTTTCACCGCTCCTGACATGCCTGTTTTAATAGCTTCATGCATTCCCCATGTAATAACAATTCTGGAGCATCTATTCTTAATGTCTCTATGTTGTGCCATTCCTTTATTATTTCTACCAGAAGTTATATGTGAATTGGTATTTGCCTTCAGTAAGGGAACAGAGGGGAGGTGACCAGTTGGGGGTGTGTACCTGCACAGTCTGAACATGGCAGCACTGATTGGATAGAGTCAGTCTGTGCAGGTACACGCCCCCAACTGGTCACCTCCCCTCTGTTCCTTTACTGAAGGCAAATAGCAATTCATTCACAACTTCTAGAGCAAATAATAAAGGAATGGCGCAACATACAGACATAAGAATAGATGTTCCAGACTTGTTATTACATGGGGAATGCATGAAGCCATTAAAATAGGCATGTCAGGAGCGGTGAAAGGTCCTCTTTAAATCATCTCTCTCCTTTGAAATATGGACTAGCTTTATTTCCACTTCGTTACTAACAATTAGTCCACAGTCACAATTCCAAATGTACAAATTGGTTTATACAGAAACAATAAACTGGTTGTAATCCCCTAAATGGAATTGTGTTTGTAGGGATGATGTCTTGTTATGCAGGCTGCAGGAAACAATTTGTATAAATTCCATGTCACACTGAGGACCATACATACATATACTGTATTGATATGTGATATATATTGATGTGTGGTGTTGGATGTTCCTTTATGCTCAAGGGTGCAGCACCAATGAGGCGATCACTTCAGGCAGCACCAGGTAGGGGCAAGAGGGGGGCAGCAGAAGGGCCATGAGGAATGAGCACTTTCATTGTGGCAATGGGATTAGGCTAAGAAATTGGCATGGGGGGTGCCCTATCAGTTTTCTCCTCAGGCAGCAGAAAGGCTAGGTGAAGCCCTGTTTATGCCTCCTCTGGAGAACAAATTCAGTGAATCCTGATGAATTCACTTGACCTCCAATGGGTGCATCAGGTCTGGTTTTTATTTTTCTTAACACAAAATAGCCAGAGTTGTAGCAAAACTTTACTTCACTTAGGCAGATTCAATATGTCCTAGCCCTGTTCCTAAATAATGTGGCCAGGAAACAGTAGCTTGTTGGTGCCACACATGCCTTGCCAGCTTCCCAAGCTATGCCGCTGGAATAGCACAGAAAGCAATGCCAAGGACCAGACTCTAACACCAATGTGAATGGAGCCTAAGGCCTCTTTCACACTAGCGGCAGTCCGGATCCGGCAGGTGAAGGGTGCCGTCGGATCCGGACTGCCGCAGGGACATGTGTGGGGCCGGAACCGCGTTGGCCTGGAGTATGTAAGTATGTATGTGTTTGTGTGTATGTGTATGTGTGTGTATGTATGTCTGTCTGTATGTCTGTCTGTATGTATGTGGTGACGGATCCGTCCTGAACTCCATTGAAAGTCAATGGAGGGCAGATCCGTTTACCATGTTGGTCACACCAAACGGATCCGTCCCCATTGACTTGCATTGGGGGTCACTCCGGATCCGTCTTGGTGCGGATGCCTGGACCGGAGAGAAAACCGCAGCATGCTGCGGTTTGTTCTCCGGTCTGAAGACGGAACAGAATGCTTTCATGACGGAACTCAATACCGGAATTTAAAAACACTAGTGTGAAAGTGGCCTTACTCTAACAAGTCACAGGGAGGACATGTTTTTTTTCTAGGTACTCTTATGTATCTTGGAGTATAATTGTGCAGTACGAATAGTAGGATAAGCCTCAGAAGTGAGTCATAACTGCTTCTATGGCAGGGGATGGGCCATAACGTTCCCCTCAGACCCCCTTCTTTATTTGGTTGATGAAATACAACCCTTTTCTGAAAATGCCATCTTTTCATCAAAGATCTGATTGTATCCGTAATCCCATGTACAGTCAACATGATTCTGGGAATATACTCAATATTTTAAATAAATACAGCAGATTTGATCCGATCAAACATGAGTGAAAGAGGTTTTTGGCAGCAGTTCCCCATACCACAAACTCCTGCCTGTGACTACAGAGGTGCGGTTTGGTTCACTTGCTGGTTCACTGCAGTAGGTCACTGCAATTTATTAAGGATTAGATTTGCGAACATGTTTTCACAGGCATTATTCTCCAACATTAAATAACATGAGACTGGCTGAAAGAACAATTTACCAGAGCACATTTTGCTGCAGTTACTTTTCTTTGTGAATGTATTCCTGGTGTGATGTTTCCATAGAAGCAAAGCTTAACCTTTTAAGTGCAGATTATAAAAGTACCTAATTCAATTAAAATCAGCCTTTCCTAGCAGCACTTAATGCAGATTTGTTATTACTGGATTTGTAGATAAGTACAAACCACAGACCTCACACGAATCCTGTTTGCTACTTTCACAGGACGCCACTTATTTTCCTTCTTACCCACATATCATCTTGGAAAGTTCTGTATATAATCATGAAGTTTGGTAAGAATTTACAATGTCCATTCACGAGTGGTGTAAAGTCATTGTTCTGCAGGATAAAACATTTTGAAGGCTACTGGAATCAGTCATGTATTGGTACTATGTGGTCTTGATCCCTTGAAGGTATAAATGAAGTTTGTCAGCCAACAGAAGTTACAGAAGTTTACTGGAACATCTGACTCATTTCTAATACACTACAGGAGGGATGCCCAAGCTGCGGCCCTACAGCTGTTGCAAAACTACAACTCCCAGCATGCCCCAGCATGCCCGGTCAGCCTACAGCTATCAGCCTACAGCAGAGCATCATGGGAGTTGTAGTTTTACAACAGCTGGAGGACCGCAGGTTGAGCATCCCTGCACTAGACTGCCTGTAGCATTGACAACACTGAACTACATTGCCCTGCACTGCAGAGCTATCCATACTCAGCTATTAATATGGGACTTGTGGCTATTCAGCTGTGGTTATCATGGCATACAGGGAGCTGTAGTTTCACAACAGGTGAAGATCTATAGTCAGCAGACCACTTATGTAGTGCATAAGCAAACATCTTTTTTATTTGGGGAATGTTGCACATGCAAACACTATAGGCTTATTCTCTAAAAGATAAATTCCAGGCACAAAACAGGGTTACATTCTCCAAAATAGTCAGCGAAGTGCATCATCATCATCAACAATGTTGGCTGTAGAATGGTTAGCTTATTAATATGCCTGCGCCCAACTTTGTAGAAGTTATGATGTAACATGATTAGGATCTCTTAACATTTATGTCTACCTTCTCAATGACATTTTTAAGGGGATTTTCTAGGAGTAAAATATTGATGACCTGTGCTTAGGATCAATAATGTTGTGGCCTCTTCCATAGCCTACCTGCAGCTCAGTCTCATTCAAGTGAATGAGACTGGGCTGCAATACCAAGCAGCGCCACTATACAATCTATGGCGCTGCGGACGTTTCAAACAGTTGGTTGAGTGGGGTGTCGGGAGATGGACTCCCATCAATCTGATATTAAAGACCTGTGCTAAGAAAAGGCTATCAATACTCTACTATCAGAAAATAAACCTTTATACATTTCTTACTATATCTAAAACAAAGTAACTTTGCAATAGGTGTTAACCCCTTAAAGACCGGGTCTGTTTTCATTTTTGCTTTTTTAATTTTTTTCTCCCCACGTTCCAATATACATAACTTTTTTATTTTGCCATTCACATATGAGGGCTTATTTTTTGTGGGGCAAGATGCATTATTTAATGCCACCATGTAATTTACCATATCTTGTATTGGAAAACAGGAACAAAAATATTTTTTGTGGCTTAAAATTGAAAAAAATCCACGATTCCGCCATGGTTTGAAATGACATCCTTATTCTGCAGCTCAATATAATTATGGCAATACAAAACTTGTATAGTATTTATTTTAATTACTAAAAAAATAAAAACTTTTAAAATTTTCTTTGCATCGCCACTTTCTGAGAGCCATAACTTTTTTATATTTCGGTCTACAGAGCTGTATGAGTGCTTGTTTTTTGCATAACAAACTGTAGTTTTTTATTGTTATAATTTTTTGTGGTATGTACAGCTTTTTGATCACTGTTATTCAATTTTTTTTTTTGGGGGGGGGGGGGGCAAGATGGTGATTTGTGTGTTTTTTTCCGTTATGGTGTTCACCACACAGGACATTTAAAAAAAAAAATTTTAATAGTTCACACATTTTTCAGACATGGCGATACATAATATGGAGAACCTAGGGTGCCTAGGCTGCCATGGTAACCAATTGGAGCCCCAGACAGAGGGAGCCGCATCGCTCTGCCTTATCTCACAGATGCCGCGATCAGTGTTGAATGTGGCATCTGAGGGTTAAATGACAGCGTTTGGCACAATCACCGTTCCCCGTCATTGTGCCTGACTATGTGTCTCCATGGTAACAGACAACAATCAAATTCTGTGTTGTCTAATTTAGAATTTTTATACTTTCTTTCTTTCTTTCATCTGGAGGTGAGCCAGATGTAGAGGGCAGACAGAAGGGAATATGACTGCAGAATAAGACTACAGAGAGTTTGTTTGCTGCCTGTTTCCCTGGAGACACATAGTCAACATAGGAGCTGTGGGAGCACAACGTAAAGACAATATTAATTAACACCTATTTCAAAGCTACTTCAGTTTTCATTGTATATCCACTGACAGAATAAAAAAAAAGTGAAGTATACATAGTCTTTAATTTACAGATGCCACTGTGCTAAGTGTGTTAACCCCGGGCTTGAGAAGGCAGTAGAACAATTCTCTCTAATGTCAGAAGGTAGCAGAAGACAGGACATGCACATGGTCAGGTTTTCTGATGCATTTTTTTGAAACCAAAACCAGGAATGGATTAAAAAAAAGGAGAGAAGTTGTATCAGTCCTTTATACCTTAGACTTCAAATAATTACATCAGAAAACCTGAACGTGTGGCAGCACCCTTAGGGGCATTTCACTCACGTTTCAGGGAAGCTTGTTTCCATCAATTTAAATATCCAGCATGCATGACAAGGCTAATATACAATTACCATTATTATTTTCACTAATAATGCAATAATCTGGATGCAGGTTCAATTAAAATTCATTTTATTATTTTTGATTTCTAATTAACATTAAAGTCTCCCGGTAACTTCATGACACAGTACAGTGTTAGACACAATTGTCACAAATGTCCATTGTTTTTTTTCTTTATAAAAAAAAAACAAAATCCCAAAAACAAAATCTGAATTGAAAAATATCCATATATATTTACATATTAATAAAGTTGTATATACAAATCAAACAAAAGCATCTCCCTGTATATACGGAATGATCGCAACAAGTCTAATCTTTATGCAGCATTTTGAAGAAATACTCTAAACAGTAGTCGATGTAACGTAAATCAGCCCAATAAAGGAAATCATAGTCTTTTCATCCTAGATGTGTGTTTGTCATATATATATTTCATATATAACCTTTGAGACTGATGGCTAAGACCTAAGATAAACCTAGACGCTACATTTTAAGCATTAAATAAAAGTGCCAAGTTAGATTTTTCAGGTACACCAGAAGCACAGGTGGTTATAAAACCTAATAAAAAATATCAGTTTAGTATTAAATAAAGAAATGCTGGTCATTTCCTTTGTGTAGAGCAGAAGTCCACCATATCATTTTTGGATCTGACATGCCTAATTATTCATTGGTCTTTCAAATGTTTGGTGCTCTTTTTTTTCTCTTACAGAGCTACAAATCCTCTTCATCATGGGTCTACAACCTCCAGCACTCCAAGTGTCCAAGATTATATCTCCCAGCATGCACACTTGCTTGGCTGTTCTTGGAACTCCCACAGAAGTGAACGCAGCATTCTGGGAGTTGTAGTTCCGCAACAGCTAAATGCCAGAGGTTGCTGACCCATGATCTACATTGTCATAGAGCCGAAAGATAATATTCAGGCTGCCTGCATTCACCGCTAATTGCAGATTAGTTTATACCACTCAGATGTATTATTGAGCTCAATATACAGTTAGTAAGCTCTTAAGCGCCCACTAGTGGTGACTAAGGCTGGTTAATATCCGGCAGGCTGTTAAGGCAGGGAACAGTCTACTGGATCTCTGCATTTTAGCACTGCCAAAGCTAAATCTTTGCTGTTGGCCCCCATTAACTATAATGGGGATCAGCAGAGATCCGTCCGCAACCTGGCAAATAAACCAAAAATCAACCGGACTAAAAGGACTGAGTGCCGGATATTAAGTGCTAGGCAGAAACTAGCATAAAAGCAATTGGATTTTTATGCTCAGGGTAGTTTATCATTCATGAATTTTGTGGCAGAAAACACACAAAAGGTGTCAGAAACGTGACACAAAGTCGCATATTTTTGCACAAACATTATTTGTAAAAAATGTTGCAACTTTTGGGAGTTTTACGCCCAGGGGCGGACTGAAAACTTAAAATGGCCCTGGAAAAAATACTAAAAGTGCCCCCGTTTTGTAGTTGGGTCCAAATTGATGGAAGGCAGGGCCAGCAATACCGTATTGTGGCACTTTATACCACCCCAACAGAGCCAAATACCACAGTCCATCGTAAAATACTGCCAGCAGCACAAAATAGATCCCCATAAACTTCCACTGGCCGGCCATGAGGAGGGCTCAGGCGGCCCCCTGGGTGCCGGCTCACCGGGAAACTTCCCTGTAGGGTCTAAGGCTAATCCGCTCTTGTTTATGCCCCTCAAGTCAATTTTTAAAAAAGTAGATGGGGTTTAGCAGGGGGGGAGATGCATCTTGCAGTCCAACAAATTTAATGTAGCCAGAAGCTACCGTAAATTATAATGCAGATTGCTTTTCTGCAGCTTGGGCAGGCAAACATGCATCAAGCTTATTAAGAAGCCTGTACGTCTTAATAAATTTGGCACATCTTACTGTAGTACATTTTGAATGAAACACCTGATTTACTAAACTCTCCTCTATGTCTATAAAATGGATTTGGAGCTCTGTTTTAGAAAAGCAGAGCTCTGGTTGTTAGAAGGATATATTGAGACATTAATCAGCACAGAATTTGATTATTCAGATTATAAAATGGTGTTCAAGGGTGGAAATTTATTGTGAATAGAGCTTTCTCATTCCTGGAATTGATTCCCGTACTTTGTGTCTAAGAATGGTTCAGACATCCTGGTATCATTCAAACCTGCTCTTTTTCAGATTTTTATTTGGGCCAATGACACAAACTATACAGTACATTTTTGTCTACCTAAAACATAGTCAAATCCAGAATTTAGCAAGACAGTGACTTAAAGAACACACAGGTATGGGTGAGTTCAATGATTACTAGTAGAATGAATGCTTTTACAAATAAGGTATACAGTATTTCCTATTAAGCCTGTATTACACCTGGCAATTTTTCGGCAGATGATCGCTAACAAGTATTCGTATGAATGCGATCATCTTGCAGTGTAATACTGCCGCCAACTGCTTGATGAACGAGCAAACTCTCAAGTCACCAGGCAATCCTAATCTTTTGACATGTTAAAAAATAATCGTTTGCCGGCAGCAGATTGTGGTGTCTGCCGCCGGCAAACCACTATATAGCATAGGGACGAACGATGGTATAGTGGTCACTACTCCCCATGCTGTGGAGGAGATCATTACATGTAACAGCAGTGGTCTCCTCTGCTAGCGAGCAGGCGATTGCTGGGAGGGAACGCTTCCCTCCTGACAATCATCTGCCACATCTGGTGATGTAATACAGCTTTTTGTCTTTGTTTGGAATGGCTCCATGACTTTAGTAATTTCAACATAAATTCACCTTTGGATACAATCTATATAAAATGTTGAAATACTAAACTTTGCTTATTCTTTAACTTATAATTACATCCTATCATGAGGTTCCTTCACATCTAGTGAAGCATTAATAATTCTTCTGGTTCCCATTTGAGATCACTAAGCATTGTGCTGTGATGATGTCCTGAATTGCTCTGCATTCTGAGACCTACAGTTCTCTCGACATCAGACTTCTGTACTGTTCTCGCTGTAAACACTGTATTCACTGCACACACAGCATGCTCTGTCCTAACTCTGAGCAGACAGGGGCTACTGAGAGGACTAGCACTAAATATATGCTGGAAATCTTGATCAGTTTATCAATTATATGTAAATAGAATATTGCAGAGCAGAAGGAGCTGAGCAGATTCATATACAGTTTTGTGGGTATAGATTCAGTATAACTTGTCAGTTATTGATTGAAAGCTATCTCCGTATAAGCATATATACAGAAGTGGCTGTCAATTACCGAATAGGACCGCCCACTGGACTCCTAAATTCAGAATAAGCAGATGTCTAAATGAATAAAAGTCAAATTATACTGGTCTGATCCCACAAAACTATGGGAAAATTTATGAAGACTGGTGTTTCATACGCCATCCTTCATTGGCCGTCAGGGCACCACAAAATTAAATCTATGCCAGCTATGAGTTGGTGTAGATTTGCATATGAATTCATGCCAATTTCTGGTGTAAATTAAAATAAAACTACCTTATCACGAGAGACCCCTCACACTAAACGCCACCCACTTTTCTCATCACTTTTAAAAAGGATAAGCAAAGCATAAAAGGGCAGAGAATTGCACATTGTGTGCAAAAATAGTTTGCAGAAAAACCTGTTAACTTTTGACATCATAAAGCTGGTATAAAACCCTTAACAGAAATATCAATCTGCTCAACCCATCCTGCCCATCCTGGAAGAGCAGACTAAATGGTCAATGTGACAGGTTCCCTTCAAAGGGGATTTACTGGATTAATTTTTTTAATTTAGCCCCCAGACATCAGGACTTGTGGAGAAATCCATACTCACTTGTTCCCTGCTACTTGATTCCATCTCCGTGGCTCCCGGGCTGTCTTCACTGGTCATCCGGTCCTCAACTGTATCAAGTGCGCCACTGCAGACAATGACTGGCCTCAGGGTTGAACCCAAGCAGTACATAACCAAGCAGTGATATCGGAAAGTTGACAGCGACAGTGAAGGAAGCCGGGGACCCAGAGAGCCGAACCAAGCAGCGGGGCAAGTAAGGATTCTCCACATGCCCCAATATCTGTAATTTAGATTTATTTAAAAAAAGAAAAAAACTGGACAGCTCCTTTAAACATCCTCTTTATTCTATTATTTTATGGATTCTAGATAAAGACTGAATTGGAAAATAAATCATATCAGAGAAATATTTCAACACGAAAGTTGTATCACAAGAAAAAGACATTAAATAAAAACTGAGATGAAACTAGGCTTATCCCTCTGTTAATGTGCAGCATGCCCTAATCTGCTTGCCACATTCTCACTTCCCATGACCACACATCTTTCTTCTTAAACTCTGCTCCTTCTATATCCAAGAACTGGGAAATTCCCACATAAGCTGGGAGTTATGCCTTATATCAGGAATAATATGCAAGTAGCATATTTCTTTCATTGGTGCCAATTGGCAAAGCAGACTGTGACAGAGATTAGCGGGCACAGTTTTTCTAAGAGTCCAGGTTCTTCACTTTAGATGATACCTATCTACCTCAGACTAATGAAATAAATAGCACTGCCAGAATAAAGTCACAGACACATACCTATTTATTTATAGACATATAGGTAAAAAAATATATCCCTTTAATAAATCTACAGCTGATGACATTAACCACACCCTGCTTCACATATTAACAAACTACAATTCTACTGTATATCTGGAGATACATTTTGCATTATGGATGTAACAGTCACGGCTCATATCAGTTTATCAAGGGGCATGGAAGAATGACATGCTAGAAATGACCTGCTACCTTATCTCCATCAGATGATGGAAATGACTGGCAGGTGTGAATAGGGATCAAGATAACAAATGGCTGGAGAAAAGAAAGTTACAAATACAAAATGTGACCGTATAATGTGACTGAGCACTTGAAAATTAAAGGGTCAACACTGGTGAAGGTTCTCCATGTAATAACTTGTTAAACTTTTTTTTTTTATCATTCCTACTCAGTTATTTAAAGGAATACTGAACCCAGAAATAAATTATAAAAAACAAGAAATCTAGTTGCCCTTGTCATTTGTCAGTCAGAAGTATTTTTGGCAAGTTCCTGAAACAGTCATTGTAGAAATCCTGCAAAGAACACAGGGTTTAATCTCCTGCTGGTCACATCTATTTTCATCTGGTGTCCACCTAAGGAGCGGATCTTATCTAAAACGAGGGATTTAATCTCTCCTTGTCCTACTGTGCACAGTGGTGAGGCTCCTGATTCAGCCAGCTGTCTTACAGCCAGACACATGACGGTAAGGAGGAGGAGGACATGGCTGAGTTCTGTGATGCAGAGAGATGGTTTCTTGATATCATTCTCAGCTTTAATTGTCGGAAATGGAGACAACAAAGGGTCTAGGTGCTGAGATATTTTATAAAATGAGGTTGTCAGGTTCCAAAATTGCTTTCAAATTCTCAGCATAGAAAATGCTAAACTTTCTGAATGACACACATTGGCAATGTGGGCTCATCTTGGTGCTCTTGCTGTATGGATGTGGGCCTTCACACCGACACATCTATACAGGTCTATCTATGGAGGCTTCAGTATATGAAGTGCAGCCACAAACATGTTAGACAACACACATCTATTTAGAACAGCCACCCACATGACATACAAGTGCATCTCAATAAATTAGAATATCATCAAAAAGTTGTTTTTTTCAGTAATTCAGTTCAAAAAGTGAAACACATATATTATATAGAGTCATTGCAAACAGAGTGAACTTTTTCAAGTGTTTATTTCTGTTAATGTTGATGATTATGGCTTACAGCCAAGGAAAATCCAAAATTCATTATCTCATAAAATTAGAATAATTAACCGAAAACACCTACAAAGTCTTTCTAAGCCTTTAAAAAGGTCCCTTAGTCTGGTTCAGTAGGAGACACAATGATGGGGAAGACTGCTGACTTGACAGATGCCCAGAAGGCTGTCATTGACACACTCCACAAGGAGGGTAAGCCACAAAAGGTCATTGCTAAAGAAGCTGGATGTTCACAGAGTGCTGGATCAAAGCATATTATTGGAAAGTTGAGTGGAAGGAAAAAGGGTGGTAGAAAAAGGTGCACAAGCAACAGGGAGAACAGCAGCCTTGATAGGATTGTTAAGAAAAGGCCTTTCCTAAATTTGGGGGAGATTCACAAGGAGTGGACTGCTTCTGGAGTCAGTGCTTCAAGATCTACCACACATAGACGTATGCAGGACATGGGCTGCAAGTGTCGCATTCTATGTGTCAAGCCACTCATGACCAATAGACAACACCAGAAGCCTCTTACCTGGACCAAGGAGAAAAAGAACTAGACTGTTCTCAGTGGTCAAAGGTGTTGTTCTCAGATGAAAGTAAATTTTGCATTTAATTTGGAAATCAAGGTCCCAGAGTCTGATGGAAGAGGGGAGAGGCACTCAATCCAAGCTGCTTGAGGTCTAGTGTGAAGTTTCCACAATCAGTGATGGTTTGGGGAGCCATGTCATCTGCTGGTGTAGGTCCACTGTGTTTTATCAAGACCAAAGTCAATGCAGCCGTCTACCGGGAAATTTTAGAGCACTTCATGCTTCCCTCTGCTGACAAGCTTTTTGGAATTTTTATTTTCCCGCAGGACTTGGCACCTGTCCACACTGCCAAAAGTACCAATACCTGGTTTAATAACCACAGTATCACTGTGCTTGATTGGCCAGCAAACTCACCTGACCTTAACCCCATAGAGAATCTATGGGGTATTGTCAAGAGGAAGATGAGAGACACCAGACCCAACAATGCAGACAAGCTGAAAGCTGCTATCAAAGCAACCTGGGCTTCCATAACACCTCTGCATTGCCACAGGCTGATCGCCTCCATGCCACGCCGCATTGATGCAGTCATTCATGCAAAAGGAGCCCCAACCAAGTATTGAGTGCATTTACTGGACATACTTTTCATTTGACATTTCATTTCTGTGTTTAAATTTTTTTTTACAGTTGGTCTAATATAATATTCTAATTTTCTGAGATAATGACTTTTGGGTTTTCCTTGGCTGTAAGCCATAATCATCAACATTAACAGAAATAAAAACTTTATAAAGTTCACTCTGTTTGTAATGACTCTATATAATATATATATTACTGAAAAAAACAACTTTTTGATGATATTCTAATTTATTGAGATGCACTTGTATGGTAAACGACTGCTCCATTACCTTATGAGCTGGGACCAGTACAATCAGAGGAGTCTTAGAGAATACGTTATGCAAGTGAAACCTGGTAACTCTGACAGTCAACAAATTGCTCTAACAAGTCATGATATTGTTCTTGGAGAAGCTCTAGCTATTGTTTTAAATTACCTATACTTGCAGTTTTTAGATTTCCCGTGGAATTATTTTTGGGTAAGGCATTCAAAGCAATGAAAAAGGTTAAGCCATGTCTGTAAGGCCACTTTCACACTAGTGGCAGCACGGATCCGGCGGGTGAAGGGTGCCGCCGGATCCGTGCTGCCGCAGGTGCAAGTGTGGGGCCGGAACTGCACTCCTGCCCCATACACTTCTTGAGGAGGAGGGGGACCTCACAAGATGTGAGGCATGCACAGGTCGGGGGTTACCTGTCCCAGCAGCGTTCGGCATCCAGAAAGCAGCCGAGCTCTGTCATGTGTCCCTGCGCGGCTTGGAGGTCTCAGCCTGGCTCTGGGTTTCCTGCTGCACAGCGGTCCCTGTTGGACTGGAGGTAAAGTGCAGGGTAACGGATCCGTAATGAACTCCATTGAAAGTCAATGGAGGACGGATCCGTTTACTGGTGTGTCACACCAACCGGATCCGTTCCCATTGACTTGCATTGGGGGTCATTCCGGATCCGTCTTGGTGCGGATAACCAGTACGGAGAGCAAACCGCAGCATGTTGTGGTTTGCTCTCCGGTCTGAAGACGGAACGGAATGCTTTCAGGAGCATTCAGTTGTCTTCAGTTCAGTTTTGTCCCCATTGACAATGAATGGGGACAAAACTGAAGCGTTTTATTCCGGTATTGAGCCCCTATGACGGAGCTCAATACCGGAATATATAAACGCTAGTGTGAAAGTAGCCTAATGTATAAAATGTTGTGTAAAAAGGCTGGGTTCACAAAGGTTGGGTTTTTTAATGTATTTTCTTATGACAAAATTGGGAAATCTGATTTTTCATTCACAAATGGCTATTTTTAAAGGGGTGTGCTAATCAGGCAGCTCCCTTCTATAAATTCTATTAGAGTATATTGATGTAATAGAGTGTGGTCCCCCAGTTATATCCTAGAGTACAGTCCTCAACAACTTTATGGTATGAAAATGTGAATTCATGGACATGGTTTTATGGTATGAAAAGTTTTACAAAATTGGGACAAATGGTTTTCTATTCACACATGGCTATTTTTAAAGGGGTGTTTTGATCAGACAACTCGCTTCTATAAGTTCTGTTATAGCATGGATGTAATAGAGTGTGGTCCCTCATTTACATCCTAGAGTACAGATCTCAGCAATTTTATGGTATAAAAATGTAAATTTGTGGACCAAGTATGTGTGAACTAGGCCTTACTGAACAAGGCAGTTTTTATATATTACGCTGCATTATGTTTGCTGGTTCGATACAAAGAAAATTCTATGTACATGTGTTTCTTACACTGTATCCTTTATGGGACAGATTTGATATCTGATGTACAATATACATCAGTGACGCTATTCTGATGTGAGAAAACAGCAGCGATCAAGAGATTCAGAGAGTTCTAATTATTAACAGATGCCATTTTGTAAAGAGTTTTCTACATATTTTTTGCAATTAAATGATGAAATTCAGGTTGTACATTTAGTAAACTGGATTACATATGTATGCATTTATGACCATTACTTTTCTATAGGTTCCCTGGTCTGTGTTTAGACTAGAAGAGATTCAGCTAATGAAACTTTATTAGTGAATTGTACATAGGGCAGTTCCCTATATTTAGAGCATATGTTCACTGTCTACATATAGCATAAGTCATCTACAAACGGAAATACATTTTATCACTGATCTTGTTTTCATTCTGAGTGACAGCTTGTATTAGTCCAGAGCTGCATTCACAATTCTACAGACTTCAGAGTACAAATCTCCCAGCATTCCTTGAATGTCTGTAAATAGCTTGTTTTGGAGATTTTTAAGGTGGCTGTGTAGTTTTTACGTTAGGAACTATACAACAATGTGATGTTGGGAAAACTATAGCTACACATGAAATAGCTCTTGGACGAACGCTCATTCATTTGACATATCTATGCATAAACATGCACACTCCCATGTCTGTGGTTAAGAGCTATTTGGGATACCCCATACACATTAGACACGTTTGACGTTATACTGTGTACTGGCAGCTGAAATGTCACATTACATTATAGGATCTCAGCAAAGCGGCTGGGGCTCTCAATAAGCTTCCGATAATAACCAGGAGACTTGTGAAGACAGCTTTGGGCTGTAATACGTGCAGTGACAAAGGACTAGTGCAAGGTAAGGAATGAAATGTATTTACAAAGGTTAAATGAAGGGAACTCACTGACATCTTGAGAAAATGAAAGCTGAAAACTAAAACAATCTCCATTTATTTAAAGGGGTATTCAGAAGAGAATCTTGAAAGAGGACTACAGCATTCATTACACACAGTACAACACTACTACTGTTACATCCTAAACATGTGTAATGACCTTTTCTTGTCTCACTCTATTGCTCTACAGCAGAGATGCCCAACCTGAGGCCCTCCAGCTGTTGCAGAACTGTCCCTGCTCTATAGTATTCTTCCTTGGGGCAGCAAGAATGGACTTGGTTTCAACAGCCGCCCATATGGATAGCAGACTACAATTCTTATCTTGCATTGATGAAATCTATTCCAGGCCGTTTGTTTTCCTCCTTCTATATTGCCATTATTGCTGAACTTCAACTCTCCCCCCTTTTGTGCACCTTATATTGTGCTCCCTCACTGCTTAGCCTCTCCCATTAGTTCCCAGTTACAGTCTCCTATAACTCCTAGTGCTATAACTGAGCATGCTCGACCAGCAAGCTAATCTACAGGTCGTAACCCTAGGCAGTGGGCTATAAACATCATATTTTGGGCCAGTAAGTGTTAAGTGAATACGTGGGAAATTACAGATAGGATTTAATGATTGTGTATTACGGATTTCTACTTTGTACCGCATACTTTCAATAGGAGTCTATTTTTGTGTAGTGCAAAAATCCCTTTAATATACAATTCACTACACAGAGAACTATGAACCTAACAAAATATTAGTCTGTTCTGTTTATATGTCTCCATGTCAGTATATTCACTATAAATATGAATTATTTAGCACAAAACATTCCTTTAGAAAGTAACCTATAAACACGTGGCATACGAAATGTATAAATGTGTTCAATGGCCATTAAATCACTAAATGTTATCACTTGATTACAGAAGGTGGCAATTTCTACGTCATACATATTCTTGGGCAAGTTATCGTGTATATTATGGATAGAATGACTGTAATGAATTCACTATGTGGTTGTAGATATGAAAACTCTTGTAAATAAATTCCCCTACATTGCAGATTAATCACCTAGTGTGTCGTATGTCTAATGTAAATGAATGCTACATTTTCAGTAAAAAGAAGAATGTCTCTGAAACGCCTATCCAGCCTGATAAAAAATCCCTAATGTTAAGCATAGACAGCCGACTCCATGTCCTCTGGATCACATTAAGACGTGACTCTAAGAGTGTAATGCCAGTACGCCCCAAAAACAGCAATAATCTTCAGAGAAGACGTCCTTTACCAAAAGCATGCCACCTGTGAGCGAGCCACAGGGGCTGCACTATAAAGCCAACCCTGTTTGTGATTAACGTCCTGCCTGATATTAAAAAATAGACCTTTTACTCATACACATGTCCTAAAGATGTCAGCACAAGGTTCTGGATGTAGCGCCTTCTGGACAGATGTCTTCTGGACACTTGTTGCTCAGAACCCTGCCTTTGAATGAAGCCACATTTCGTCATCGGTAGTCTGAAGAGAATTTCCTTAAAAAAAAGAATGATAGTAATATATAAGGATTCAATGAAATACACTGTAGTAACATTGTATAGAAACTAACAAAGATTCGGTTTCCAGACTCAACCTCCCAGAGGTACAGTGCCTTGCCAAAGTATTCGGCCCCCTGGAACTAGTCAACCTTTTGCCAAATTTCAGGCTTCAAACAAAAAGATATAACATTTTAAATTTTTGGTGAAGAATCAACAACAAGTGGGTCACAATTGTGAAGGGGAGCGAAATTTATTGGATCATTTAAACTTTTTTTGTAATAATAAAACTGAAAAGTGGGGCGTGCAAAATTATTCGTCCCCCTTGCATTAATACTTTGTCGCACCACCTTTTGCTGCGATTACAGCTGCAAGTCGCTTGGGGTATGTCTCTATCAGTTTTGCACATCTAGAGACTGAAATTCTTGCCCATTCTTCCTTGCAAAACAGCTCGAGCTCTTTGAGGTTGGATGGAGAGCGTTTGTGAACAGCAGTTTTCAGCTCTTTCCACATATTCTCAGTTGGATTCAGGTCTGGACTTTGACTTGGCCATTCTAAGACCTGGATACGTTTATTTTTGAACCATTCCATTGTAGATTTTGCTTTATGTTTGGGATCATTGTCTTGTTGGAAGATAAATCTCCGTCCTAGTCTCAGGTCTTTTGCAGACTCCAACAGGTTTTCATCCAGAATTGTTGTTGATTCTTCACCAAAAATGTAAAATGTTATATCTTTTTGTTTGAAGCCTGAAATGTGGCAAAAGGTTGAAAAGTTCCAGGGGACCGAATACTTTCACAAGACATTGTGTACTTCTACGGCATTTACTAACATTTCACATGCCAAATCTAAATCAATAATAAATTAATAAATCAAACAGTAGGCTAAATATAAGTTATGAGAATTCAATAACATCATTAATATTTGGGGACCTATATATGTATATTAGAGAATTGCTTTAGCAGTTATTCTGTAATTTGAAGGATGTAACTTTTAATGTAACAAAGACTTCTCTTTAAATTTATGACGCTGTTGCACACAGTCTAGCAGCAATTTATCCCTTGCCAGTAAACATGTCTACTCGACTGATCCAATTGTGGAGGTTCATGAGGGAGTCAGGGAGGTAGGTCGTTCAGCAGATGCCTCTCTTATGTGTGTTGGCACCAGGAGTGCACCTAGCCTTTCTGATGCCTGAGGCGAAAACTGAAACAGCCCCCCCCATGCCAATATCTAAACCTAACCCCTTCCCGTCAGCCCATGGCCCTTCGCCCGCCCCCCTCTTTCCCCTACCTGGTGCTGCCTGAGACCTCACCAGGCCTCATTGGTGGTGCACCCCTTGTCGGCACCTTTACAGTTATTTTTCCACTTTACTGTCAGCTACTGATTCTCCAATCAGACATCCCAATCTGATAATCCAAGGTTCTTGCTCGGGGGTTTCCAGGCTTCAGGGCTGGAACTAGCAAACTGAATGGAGCAGGAATCACATGTGTACCTGCACAGACTCACTCTATCCAATCAGTGCCCCTGGTGTCATGTTATACAGGTACACATCCCCAACTGGTCACCACCCCACTGTACTCTTACTGCAGACTGCTAGTAATTCATTCAGAGCTTCTAGTTGAAATAATAAAGGAATGGCACAACGTAGATTCATAATAATAGATGTTCCAGAATTGTTATTACATGGGGAGTGCATGAAGCTATTAAACAGGCATGTCAGGAGAGGTGAAAGGTCCTCTTTAACAAAGCACCACTGGTCTGAGAGCTGCCAGGAGGAATTTGATGGGTGATGATTTCATGCTGTAGTTCGCACAGAGATACTACTGGTAGAATGACCACTGCTGTCTACACAGGAGTGCAGACTCAGGGCTGGTGGTCAGACTTGAACATGACCATAATGAATGAAAAGGTTCAGAATTGGGGTGAAGCAAATGACACTGCCAGAATATTATTGAAGAGTTAGCATTATATGTAAAAATCCACAGTTCCTCTTTAAGCCAGAGGTATTTGCTCACCTAGATCACTGCCTCTTTTTAATCTTCTCCTAGCGAGTTTGATCTGATCCTGGAGAATCTGTACCCAATGTCGTGGCCCAGGAACCTTTTCTACATTGTTAGCAGTGCAATATTTTTCTGTAAAGACTGGGGAATAAAAAGATGGTTTTATACACTGAAGATTGATGGACAATTATTTCTTCAACAAGAAGACAGAGATGTAGCATTTCTGGGAATACGTCGATGTGCGTAGAAATACTGCATCAATAACATCTTGGTATGGCGTCTGAAACTGCTGGATATACAAAATGGTAATGAAGATCTCTGTCATTGTGCAGAGGAGATGTGCCTGTGCATCCTCATATGAACCTGCTAATATAAAAGAGTACAGACAAAGCTGAGAACAGTACTTGGATACTGGCTATGCAGAGGACCGCAATCCACATTTACTTCTCCTGTCGCTTTGTCATTATCACTGCATGGAATAACCAGAAATGCGTAGCAAAGTCTTGTGAATCCAACATGTAATTAAGAAGCAGAATCGTTTCCATACCATTTGCCTTAATGCGTACAGCTAAACTGTATGATTTAGGCTCTTAATAATGAAGACAGGGCAGCCTGGGAAGCTTACAGTAAATTCTAGCTATTTCTTTATTAGGTTTAGGTTATCTCCAGTACCTCTTACAGTAATTACAGTGGGGTTAGAAACAAATAATACAAATTAGAAAATATGATTTTCTTTTTAAGGGTTTTTGTTATTGAAAAACAATGTTTCTTAAGTGAACAGGAATTTATGACCCCAAAGTCACACATAGCAGTAGCTTACAATGGTTCTTGAACCATTCACGCCAAGTTCCCCTAGTGACCAGACGTTCGAACTGAGTACCCCCAAGGAAGCAAACAAAATGTTAACAAAATAAAGCCAGTCTCACTGTCATAGGCCGCTGTCATAGGCTTTGTTCTAAGCCTTTGTCGGCAGTTCCTTCAGATTTGACATTCTTGTCAAAATGGCAGACACCACGTATGACCCATGATGGATGACTATTACTTTTAAAATTACATTCTGCACTACCAAACTTATAGAAAAATACAGCACTATATACCTTACATCCATAGATGTCTCCTCTCATATAGCTGTTTCTTTCCTCATTGCCTCCATTGATCAGACCGCCATGATGACTTATTGCAGCTGTTTCTCATCTCTACAGAGTTTGCCACACAGACATCTTAGTTTACTACTTTTCCATCCTCCTCCTCAACTTCTGAACACCCCACCCTGCCACCCCCAGTACTGAGTCCGTGGTGCTCCCCAATACTATAGTGCAGAAACAGATAGTCACCCTGTAAATATTAGTACTACGTCTACAGTACTACAGTGCCTGCTTCAATAATTATTGCCACACAGTGCCCAAAAACAAAAACTGAGCCCAGCGAACACTGCTGTAAACTTAGTGTCCCTCAGAAATAACTGTGCTAAGCTGATACTGTGCTAGGGTGCCCCTCCACAGTAATAGTGCTCCCAAAAGTGCCACCAATAGTAATGATTCTTTCCAAGAGTGCCCTTAATAGTAATAGCACAACTACAGTGTCCCTATAGTGCAACTGTAGTATTAAAGCCTACCATAATGCCCCCAGTAGTAATAATTCTCCCTGTTGTACTCCCGGTAGTAGCTGAGCCCATCATAATGCCCCCCATGAGTAATAATGCCCACCTATAGTGCCCCCAATAGTATCACTGCCCCCTATAGTGTCCCAGCAGTACTAATGCCACCTATAGTGTCTCAGTAGTAAGGCTACTTTCACAACTGCACTTTCTCTTTTCCCTAGAATCTCAATATTGGAGGAAAACACTTCCGTTTTGCCCCTATTCATTGTCAATGGGGACAAAACTGAACTGAAGGGAACGGAGTTCACCAGAATGGATTCCATTCCGTTTCATTGCGTTCCCATCACACACAAAAGTGTTGCAAGCAGCATTTTGAGTGAGTCCTAGGATGCGGAGCAAGACGGATCCATCATGGCTCACAATGTAAGTCAATGGTGATGGATCCGTTTTCTCTGACACAAAAGAAAACGGATCCGCCCCCCCCTTCCCCATTGACTTACAATGGTTTTAGAGACGGATCCGTCTTGGCTATTTTAGAGATAATACAACCGGATCCGTTAATAACGGATGCAAACGGTTGTATTATCATGACGGAAGAGTTTTTGATGATCACTGCCGGATCAGGCAAAAAAGCAGATATGAAAGTAGCCTAATAAAGCCCACCACAGTGCCCATCTGTAGTTAGAAATCCCACCATAGTGCCCCCAGTGGTAATAAAACCAACACAATGTGTGCCAGTAGAAATAAATGACCCCTTATGCTTCCCCCAATAGCAATAATGCCTCCTTATAATGTGTACCAGTAGACAAAAAAGCCCCCCTATAGTGCCCCAATAGTACTAATTCCTCTTTAAAATGTGTGACAGTAAAAAAAAAGTCCTCTTATAGTGCCCCCCATTAGTACTAATGGCCCTTTATGTATGCCAATTAAAAAATTGTTCTGTTATAGTGTCCCCAGTAGTACCATTGTCCCCAAAGTGCTCCTCCAGTTATAATAATGACCCCCACAAGTGGCCCAACAGCACGTTGCCAAATAAAAATAACAAGCACAAATACTTGCCTTCATGCCGCTCTCGGCAATGCAGTACAGGACACAGGCGTCTTCCAGCACTAGGCCTGAAGCCTATCAGAGTAAATGGTGGGGCAAGGAGACATTGGATTCAAATATATCGCTGTTCTCAGGACAGCAATATATTTGAATATTGAGAGGCCCTAACGACAAGCAATGAATTATTGTTAGCAGCTAGGGAAGTCCTGTGTACTCCCTCAACTTGCCTCATGTACCCCTTGGGTTATGCGTACCATAGCCTGGGAAACACTGTTCTAAGATACTGCTTTGTGACAATGTGTCCTGTTCGTGTTCCACTCCCCAAACCCCCCTCCCACTCCCATATTATTTGAGAGACTAAACAGAAAATAACTATATGAACAATTTCTGTAATGTTTTCTTAAAAGGGTTAATGCCATGATTAATGTAAAAGAATTAAAATCAGACATCTTGGTATGTGACAATCTTTTTCTAACAAAGTTAGAACCAGCTCTGTACATCACATGGATCCAGACATCCCCCATTTATGGTTTCAATTGCTCTGCTACATATAATTTCTAGCTGGCAGCTCAGGGGATGGGGGGCCTGTCCTTTTATCAGTTTACATGTTCTTTCTGCTGCTGCTCTTTCCCTGTAAATGTTAGCTTCTAACCTGGCTGGAGGCAGTTGGAGGTTAAAACTGAGCATGTGCGTCCACCTCTGCAATGTTACTGAGGTGAACAGAGAACTAACAGACTAACTTTTATCTGTAAATGGATTTAATGCACCGAGCACCACCAGATCTAACTAGTTACACGTGGCCTTTGTGTGTAGATGGTGTAGTGCCAATTGATTATTTATGTATGAATGAGGAGGGGGGAGGATGAAGCAGATAAGAGTAAGTGTCCATTGTGAACTTGGCTCCTAGTAGGCCCTTCCATTTAGGCACCCCATCCTTTATGTTTCTTTACGTAAAGTGCCAATATGCTTTCCTTTTTCCATATTTTGTATAACCTGATTCTACAGTCTTGTCACACTTGATGTGAATTTGCTCACCCCCTTATACATAGAACAGCACATATGCTATAGACCATGTATTATAATCAAGGTACCTTTTATTGCTCCCACAATATTTTGATCCAATCCTTGCCTGTTGTCATTGAGTCCACGCTTCCTTTTTCCATTGGGTAGCGATGTTGCCAAAGTTTTATCATCAAAAAAAGCACACACAAGTTTCCTAAAGAGCAGGCTGCCGGATCTCTTATAGTTAGACAATATGGAGTCCAGCTGGGATTTCGGCATGAAGACATCAAACCCTTCTGCCAACTGCACATCTGGCTAACAAATCAAAACACACAGTAATGTCAGAATAATGTAATATCTGTAGCTGAAAATGTGTCTAGATGAAAAGTACAAACCAGGCCTGAACTTCGACAATCATATGCAAGATGCTTAGAAACCATATACGCAATAGTCGGGGTCAGTACATTTTGCACAGACTGAAAACAAGGTGAAATGCTGAATACTGCTAGTGATACTGTATTATCAGTCTGTGTCCTTTGGCAGACCCCTAGCATAAGTAAATGTTGAGAACAACCAGCTCAAAACAGCAAGAACGTGTCCCAACATCACTACTTGCACTGGTCCCTTTTCAAGAAAAAGTTGAAAAAGCCAACGCAAAAGGAGCTACTGGGCAGTCTGCACGTCTTATGTTACAACCATCTGCAGGCAGCATTTTAAGGGTAGGTTCACATGAGGGATTCTGAAAAAAATCAAGGCCGAAGCAATTTTTTGGAGTGTTTTTGTTTTTAATCCCCATTTCAATGGGAGAATCAGTGTGGATTCCACTGCAAGATGGAGCATGTTGCTTCTTTTTTCCACAAAGTTTTATCCGTGTGGAAAAAAAAGTAACTTCTGCCTCCCATTAAATTAAATGGGAGGCTTTTTAGAGGCATTTTTGGTGCGAATTCCATGTGGAAAACGCGAGAAAAACAGCACAAAAACATTGTGTGACTGGCTCCTCAGAATTGTTTTCTGATTTATAAGGGTATATTGAAACAGATACTGGACAAAATCCCTTTCCCCACTGTCATCTACGAACTTTTAACAGGTGCAGACTGTTTTATGAAGCATGTGTCTGCAAGTTCATGAACAGAATACAGGCTGCTATGTGTAGGATAAGGACAAAGAATTTAAAGGGAGTCTTTCACCTGTTTTTCACCTATATAACTAACAGCAGTGCCCCACAGAAGATTGCAGACACATCCCAGATATACCTGTGTGCACTGTGTGTGTGTATTACATGTCACATCCCAGACATACCTGTGTGCACTGTGTGTCTGTATTACATGTCACATCCCAGACATACCTGTGTGCACTGTGTGTGTGTATTACATGTCACATCCCAGAGATACCTGTGTGCACTGTGTGTCTGTATTACATGTCACATCCCAGACATACCTGTGTGCACTGTGTGTCTGTATTACATGTCACATCCCAGACATACCTGTGTGCACTGTGTGTCTGTATTACATGTCACATCCCAGACATACCTATGTGCACTGTCTGTATTACATGTCACATCCCAGACATACCTGTGTGCACTGTGTGTCTGTATTACATGTCACATCCCAGACATACCTGTGTGCACTGTGTGTCTGTATTACATGTCACATCCCAGACATACCTGTGTGCACTGTGTGTCTGTATTACGTGTCACATCCCAGACATACCTGTGTGCACTGTGTGTCTGTATTACATGTCACATCCCAGACATACCTGTGTGCACTGTGTGTCTGTATTACATGTCACATCCCAGACATACCTGTGTGCACTGTGTGTGTGTATTACATGTCACATCCCAGACATACCTGTGTGCACTGTGTGTGTGTATTACATGTCATATCCCAGACATACCTGTGTGCACTGTGTGTCTGTATTACATGTCACATCCCAGACATACCTGTGTGCACTGTGTGTCTGTATTACATGTCACATCCCAGACATACCTGTGTGCACTGTGTGTCTGTATTACATGTCACATCCCAGACATACCTGTGTGCACTGTGTGTCTGTATTACATGTCACATCCCAGACATACCTGTGTGCACTGTGTGTCTGTATTACGTGTCACATCCCAGACATACCTGTGTGTACTGTGTGTCTGTATTACGTGTCACATCCCAGACATACCTGTGTGCACTGTGTGTCTGTATTACATGTCACATCCCAGACATACCTGTGTGTACTGTGTGTCTGTATTACATGTCACATCCCAGACATACCTATGTGCACTGTGTGTCTGTATTACATGTCACATCCCAGACATACCTGTGTGCACTGTGTGTCTGTATTACAGGTCACATCCCAGACATACCTGTGTGCACTGTCTGTATTACATGTCACATCCCAGACATACCTGTGTGCACTGTGTGTCTGTATTACATGTCACATCCCAGACATACCTGTGTGCACTGTGTGTCTGTATTACATGTCACATCCCAGACATACCTGTGTGCACTGTGTGTCTGTATTACATGTCACATCCCAGACATACCTGTGTGCACTGTGTGTCTGTATTACGTGTCACATCCCAGACATACCTGTGTGCACTGTGTGTCTGTATTACGTGTCACATCCCAGACATACCTGTGTGCACTGTGTGTGTGTATTACATGTCACATCCCAGACATACCTGTGTGCACTGTGTGTCTGTATTACATGTCACATCCCAGACATACCTGTGTGCACTGTGTGTCTGTATTACATGTCACATCCCAGACATACCTGTGTGCACTGTGTGTCTGTATTACGTGTCACAACCCAGACATACCTGTGTGTACTGTGTGTCTGTATTACGTGTCACATCCCAGACATACCTGTGTGCACTGTGTGTCTGTATTACGTGTCACATCCCAGACATACCTGTGTGCACTGTGTGTGTGTATTACATGTCACATCCCAGACATACCTGTGTGCACTGTCTGTATTACATGTCACATCCCAGACATACCTGTGTGCACTGTGTGTCTGTATTACAGGTCACATCCCAGACATACCTGTGTGCACTGTCTGTATTACATGTCACATCCCAGACATACCTGTGTGCACTGTGTGTCTGTATTACATGTCACATCCCAGACATACCTGTGTGCACTGTGTGTCTGTATTACATGTCACATCCCAGACATACCTGTGTGCACTGTGTGTCTGTATTACATGTCACATCCCAGACATACCTGTGTGCACTGTGTGTCTGTATTACATGTCACATCCCAGACATACCTGTGTGCACTGTGTGTCTGTATTACATGTCACATCCCAGACATACCTGTGTGCACTGTGCGTCTGTATAACATGTCACATCCCAGACATACCTGTGTGCACTGTGTGTCTGTATTCCATGTCCAGGAAAAGCACTTTTATTCTGCTGGAAAACAGCTCCCAAGTGCCCAGCTGAAAGTGAAAGTAAAAACAGCTTTCTCTCCTGACTCGATTTCTAACAGCTATATCTTCTGATACACTGGATATAATGCTGTAATTTTGGTATCATTTGAAAGCTTGGAATGCCAGCTTTCAAAGAAGGTCATTTTTCTATCTCCTACCAATCCCAAGATATGAGCAGCTAAAGCAGCCCTCCCCTCTTCAGTCTGGTTTGCTTTGGGCACTTGCAGCAGCAGAGCTGGTCACTTGGGAGCTATTTTCCAGCAGAATAAAAGTGCTTTTTCTGGACATGTAATACAGACACAAAGTACACACAAGTATGTCTGGGATGTGTCTGCAATCTTCTGTAGGGCACTGCTCTTAGTTATATGGGTGAAAAACAGGTGAAAGACTCCCTTTAAAAGTTTGTTTCTGATATTAATCATACAACAATTATGCAATTTTCCTAATTTATTCTGGAATATAGCTCAAAAAGGCTAGTTTCACACTAGAGCTAAATGTTCCGGCAGGCTCTTCTGGAACAGCCTACCGAAGTTCATTGTATCTGTCCCCTTTGACTATAATGGGACATTTCCTGCATTAGCACCGAGGTTTGGCCACTCAAATACTGCTGCCAGCAGAAGTTTTTGTCCGACAGAGGGCCAGATCACCACCAGGCTCCATTGACTATAACAGGACCTGGCAGGAATCTGGCCTGTTTCCGGCATTAGTGCCGGGATTCTGTCGGACAAAAACTGCTGCTCGAACCTCAGCACTAATGCTGGAAACAGGCCGGATCCCATTATGGTCAATGGGGAATGGTGGTGTTAGAGGTGTTTCCTCTGCCGGAACGTTTTAGTACTAGTGTGAAACAAGCTTATTAGAGCTACACATTAAATCTCATATGTGTTAATTTATGATATTTAATTCATGCTATATCTGCTGCAAATTCCTTACCATTCACTGTACTGAAATAGGTGAAATCTGCAAGTAAATATTCCATGTTACCCCATGAATACTATTTTATATATTTTTAACCTAAACTGCTTATACTGTTGATATGTTGAATTGAAGAATAACAGTATATAGTAATCTCCTGTACGCCCTCTATTTCACAGGACCTGTCACCTCTCCTGACATGTCTGTATTAGTAACTACTTGCATTCTCCATGTAATAACATCTCTGGAACATCTTTTCTTATGTCTCTGCATCGTGCCATTCCTTTATTATTCTTGCTAGACGTTATAATGAATTACTAGCAGTTTGCAATGCAGGTCCAGCTGGGTGTTACCAGTTGAGGGGGGGGGATGTCCCTGCACAGTGTGACAATATTCAATCAGTGCCTTTTGGACCTTCATTACAAACTGCTAACAATTCACTCATACCTTCTAGCAGGAATAATAAAGGAATGGTACAACACAGAGTCATAAGAAAATATGATCCAGAATTGTTCTTACATGTGGAATGCAAGTAGTCACTAGAGAAAAGAATGGAAACCTCCACGGTTCCCATCGAGATGATGAGGTCTGTGACCACTGGTTTAGGATTCAGAAGCCAAGATTGGAGGACAATAAGTAGCAGGTAAACATCTCCTGTAGATACTGCATGGCGTAATATTTCAGAGCTCCTGGCTGGAAGGTTGCTTTAAAATTAGAAGACGTAACAAAAACTGTAGCATAATGTCATTAGAAGACAAAAATGCTAGTAGTGTATGGGTTTTGTTTCATGAGCACTATGTATCATGACTTTAAGTGGTTTGTTATAAATGAAAATGTCTTCCTAATGCGGCATCTGCAGAACTAACACGTTTCTGGACAAAAAAAAAAATCAGACTGCAAAGGACAAATGCTAATGTTTTTAGCTTTGGTGTAATGAGAAGTCATATGAAACTCATTACACTGCTTGAGGCCAGCACAACTAATTAACCTTTGTATTGCCACTTACATCAGAGGATGACGAGTTGACAACAATACCGAATGCTGGGACGTGATCATCTTCTTTCTTGATGGGCTCTGCTTGTGGCACACTGGAGGACCTGTCTGGAAGAAGCGGCGGCTTGTGTTCCCTCACACTCGTGCTGTGTACCGAGGTCATGGTTGTATTCTTTGGAACAACTTTTTTCTTCATAATTCGTTTTCTTGAGAGAATGGTCTTCTGGGAGCAAAGACATGATGGTGCGGTCTGCTGTCGGGTTTGTGCAACTATATAAAAATAAATGGACTTGAAAAATGAAGGATATGCTACTTTTAGGTGAAAGCTAATTGCTATTGGAAGACTGACAAGGACAAATATTCTGGCAATTTCTGCAAATTCGTTGATAAACCAGGCACAATACCTTGTAGGACTAGCTCAACTAAATGTAATAACTTTCACTTAACTTCATTCTGGAGAAAAAGTACTTTTGCTCCGTATGCAAATAAGTAGTTATGTGCACCAAGGATGGGCCTAACCTCCTTAGTGCACCTTTGGTCCTCCTGCTCCCTATGGCAGTTCCACCCACTCTTCTTCTTGATTGATAGGACCAAGCAAGATGACTGCAGGAACCTAGCCCCATCAATCAAGAAGAGGAAGGGGCTGGCAGAGGAAGCAAGAGGAGCAAGGGTGTACAGAGTGGCTTGGACCTGGCCTCGGTGCACTTAACTGCTCATTTGCATATGGATTGAAAGCTTTTTTTTTTTCATCAGAATGAAGCAATGGATTACTAAATGAAAGGTATCATTACACTCAGCTGAGTTAGTCCTACAACTTATTGGTTTAAAGGGGTTATCCGAGTTATAGTTATTGATGACCTGTCCTCAGGATAGGTCATCAATATTAGATCGGTGGGGGTCCGACACCCGGCACCCCCGCCGAACAGCTGTTTGAAGAGGAGGCGCGCGCTGTGCCAGCGCTGCCTCCTCTTCATTGTTTTCCTGGTCGCCGTAACATACGTAGCAGTGAGCAGGTGTAACTACACCCAAGCTGCCTCATTCATTCCAATGGGGCGGATCGCTCCTATACACTTGTATAGGAACGAAACCTCCTACTGAAATGAATGGGACGGCTTAGGTATAATTACACCTGCTCACTGCTACGTATGTTACGGCGACCAGGTAAACAATGAAGAGCAGGCAGCGCTGGCACAGCGTGTGCCTCCTCTTCAAACAGCTGATTGGCGGGGGTGCCGGGTGTCGGACCCCCGCCGATCTGATATTGATGACCTATCCTGAGGATAGGTCATCAATATATATAACTCGGATAACCACTTTAACTGTGAATTGCCTGGTGACTCCCTTTAAACAACACCGGTTTTGTGCTGCTCTGAGACTTACTAAAAAGCACTATCCATTTAGTAAACTGCTGTCATGAGGTCACTAAGCCTGAGTTGAATTGCATTAGAAAGTATGATCCTTGCAGTAGTATGAATACTTTACTCTGATAAATGCTGAGACAACATTCCTAGGCTCACACAGGTCTAATAAGTTATGTATTCTTCCTGCACAGGAGTAGCTGGCGGCCAGTAAGACACTATGCCTTGGCCAGGGTTTTTAGATACAAGGCTAGAACAGTGAACTGAATTTTTGCCCCCGGTGAAGGAGGGATCAGCTACTCAGCTACAATACGGGAAAAAAGTTGTAATGAATCCATTTCAAGTTACACTAAGGTCTCGTTCACACCTCACTGAATCACAGGCAGCACGTGCTCTCCATGGATAGCACACATACCCTATGACTTGAATGGTTTTTCATGGATTGTGGGTCTGTGCCGACACTACGGAAGCATGCCATATTTTGGTCCATGTTTATGGATCCCTCACATACATTATAGTCTATGGATCTATGAAACACAACATGGATTCCATCTGTGTTTGGTCCATAGTTTTCACTGCTCGCTACTAGGAGATGCTCTGGAAGCCAATTTTCAACCTAGCAGTGTTCATGTGATACAATGATAAGGGCAAAAAATGGACACACAAACCAAACATGGATACATATAAGTTCAGATCAGCTGAACACCTGGGTAAGATGAAGGTAAAGAGAAGGTGAAAGCCGGAAAACCCAAATTGTGTTCATTCTAAGGGTGCCATATCTTGTCTTCATAATGATTTGTGGTGTTAAAGGGTTATTCCCATCTTGGAAAATGGGGGCATATCGCTAGGATATGCCCTCATTGTCCTATAGGTGCGGGTCCCACCGCTGGGACCCGCACCTATATTGAGAACGGGGCCCCGAAAGTGAAGGAGGGCGCACCGTGCATACGCGGCTGCCCTCCATTCATTTGTATGGGGCCCCCAAAAATAGCTGAGCTATTTCCGTCGGCTCTATACAAATGAATGGGAGCTGGGCCACGCGGTGCGATCTCATTCATTTCTATGGAGCCCATACAAATGAATGGAGGGTGGCCGCGCATGCGTGGTGCGTCCTCCTTCACTTTCGGACCCCGTTCTCGATATAGGGACCTAGGGATATACCCCCATTGTCCAAGATGGGAATAACCCTTTAAAGGGGTTCTGCAGTTTTTTCAAACTGATGATCTATCCTCTGGATAGATCATCAGCATCTGATCGGAGGGGGTCTGACACCCGGGACCCCCGCCGATCAGCTGTTTGAGAAGGCAGCGGCGCTGCAGGAGCGCCGCGGCCTTCTCTGTGTTTACCGCAGGCCAGTGACGTCACGACTACTATCACTGGCCTGGGCGGGGCTATGCTCCATTCATGTGAACAGAGCTTAGCCCCGCCCAGGCCAGTGATACTAGTCGTGACGTCACTGGGCCTGCGGTAAACACAGAGAAGGCCGCGGCGCTCCTGCAGCGCCGCTGCCTTCTCAAACAGCTGATCAGCAGGGGTCCCGGGTGTCGGACCCCCGCCGATCAGATGCTGATGATCTATCCAGAGGATAGATCATCAGTTTGAAAAAACTACAGAACCCCTTTAAGGATTGTAAGAGGGGTATTCTGTAAACCAGGATTTATATGCGGTACATCTAGCATCCATAGTGTCAGTGATAGCATGCGGAAGATGTATGATGTAGCTAGAGCTGGGCGATATGGCCAAAAAAAAATCTTGATTTTTTAAAAATTTTGGTCGATTCACGTTTTAAATCGCGATTTTCTTATGTTATTAAAAATATAAAAAAATAAATAAAAAAAATAAGACACAGTTGATTGCCACCAGGGAACGTGAAATTAACCCTTTTATTAACTTGCACAAGGTTAATTGGCTTCCTGTGAGAGTGGACAGCGCTGTGGAATAGGCTGATGAGGGGGCTGGGAAGGAGCCCGTGTCGGGCGGAGCAGATGGGGAGCACCGCTCTCTGCTAACACGTGGGCCGCGTCTGGGACTGGAGGAGACGGGGACTAGCACAGGAACCGCACGACTGCATACATCCTCCCCCGGCCCGGCTCACCTCGGCCTGCTTCCTGGTGCCATTGTCGGGGCTCAGCAAGTTCTGGAGAAGCAGGTAGAATTGCTGCTGCTCGGCTGCCATGTCCGGAGCTCCACACACGGAGCGAGAGAGAGAGGGCGCGACACTGAACGCGGGCCGGAGAGCTGCCTGCCGGGGGGCGGGGCCACGGAGGAGGGACACTGGCCAGGCCAGTACAGTGTGGCGGGCGCCATTTTAGGAAAATCGAATTCACGATTTTCCTTAAAAATAAAATCGTTAGGCTTTGAATTGGCGAATTAATCGAATTAATTTGATTAATCGCCCAGCCCTAGATGTAGCGTACTTGATTACTCGCCCAGCCCTAGATGTAGCGTACTATAGGTCTCTGGCTAATACATTTTTACTCAGTGTTCAATACAATGTCTTCACATTTAAACAGGACCATCAGTGACCCAAGCTTATTGACTTTTACAGCCATCCAATTGGTGTAGAAAGACTATTAGAGGGTGGGGGAATTTATCTTCAAGATGTCCAAAATGGACAGTAGGATGATTTACAATTTCCAAATGCGTAAACGCTGAGAAGGAATCATTTGGCTTTCTATGAAGTTGTGGGACGGGAACCACGGTCATCATCCATTGCCAGGCTGTTTACTAGTGCGTGGATGGCCTGTGACACACTCCATGCGCTATTGTGGCATCTTAATATTATTTCATATATTCAAATTACACATATATTCAAATTTTTCCAATCCACTGTTATTGTCTCTATTGATGTTCCATATTATTTTCAGTTTTCCATAAATTTTTAGTTTTATGTTTACTATTATGTGATAAATCCAGTCCCTGATTATTTTCAGCCGTAGTTAGTCCAGTTCTGGATTTACATATGATCCAGTCCTTGCATACGGTATAACAAGGGAGTCAACTATTTCTTATATCTTCTGGCTAATGACATTGTGTCTCCCATACCATGTTCCCATCAAGAATTCCACATCAATATCCATGCCCTGCAAGTGCCAACCAGTGTGGAACTATAAAGTGCAGCCAAGCTACAGGAACTAGGGTGCAGGCGTTGCTTCCATCTGCAGCTGGACCTTTCTTAGGAACACCGGCGGAAGATATTGCAATCTACTTATTAATGTATGGCAGGAGTGGGATCATATATATACAATATAACATCAGATATATCTGGAGCCGAGTGGATTCATTGTAAATATTATCCACATTTATAATACGAACATGTGGTGGGATCACTATTGAACACTGACATCTGTCTGTATCATCCCGCCTGCAGTACCACATTACAGCTTCCTGCTACACTTTGGAGACTTTACCTATCTGACACCTAGAAGTGGCTCCATGCAATCGATTTATTTTGTTCATATGGAATATTCAGAGACATTTTACAGTGTCATCTGGTGGATATATTATTATGTGTAAATGCGCTTTTAGCTTCAGGGCCCGCAGCGTAATTTTAATTTTATTTTATTTACCGGACTGTTTTCAATGCTACTAGTACTGTATGCATATTATCAAAATTGTACTATGCCCTTTTTGTTTGTTGCCTCATCTATATTAAACATATTTAGTGTTCATATCTATTTTGTCCCAATTTATGCCTGGAGAGCCTACTTACGTTATCCAGTTTGTCTAAATTGTGTTTGTCTGTAGGTACCAGACTCTGTAGTGCACTCAGCGTATTTGGAAGGGGTGAGCCATCTAATTTTATCCTTTTGCTAAAAAGTGTACTCACCATTTAACAGGTCAGTTCCAAGTCAAACTTTCAAGGTAGAGTGAATGATGATTAGCATGTAGAACTCGCTGTATATGTTTCCATATATACATGGCCTCAAGTCACCTCCAGCCTCATTTCTGCTAGTTACTAATGGTACCCTTAAATACCTAAAGTTACCCACACACTAGTCTAAAATTGGCAATTCCAACAAAAGCAATTGTTTGTCAGGTGAAGTTTACGAATGAACAATTGTTTTAGCTGATTGATGACCGGCTGTCAAAATTGGAAAAAGTTGGCTGTGTTAAAAAGTTTCAGAGTCGGACGGAAAATCTTTCATTTGTAGAAAGATCTTTTTTTGTGGATGAAAGAGCATTCAATAATCTTTTATTATTATATATTCCCAGAAACATTGTTCCTGGTGTCATTTAACATGCATTCCCAGTTTGACTGATAGCCGATGTGGAATAAAATGTCTATGGCTGTGTATGTGAAATGATCAGTTTGTTCACCAGACAGTTTTTTGTTCAATAGTTCAATACAGCATAGATGACTCCTATAATGCAGGAGAGTTATGGTGGATTTACACTGCACTTGTTGGGCAGATTATTGTGATTGAACATCACTAGGAACGATCACAGTAGCTATTGCTTATCCCCATACGGTGGAGGTGATCCCTACATGTAAATGCACCTCTTCACCTCCACTGATGGGCAGGCAGTTGTCAGCAAGGAACACTTCCTTCCCGATAATTGCCTGCTCGCCCAGTGCATGTAAATGTGCCTTTGGGTTATTTTTGGTTCCATTTCTGTGCCTGGTAAAAATATTATGTTTCCCATAATGGAAGCCACTAGTATAAGCTCTGTAAAGACACTGAGCCTCCAAGAAATGATGGGAGATTCAGCTCTGAAGCCTGCAAAATTGTGAAACTCAGGTTCAAGAGAAGTAATGCAAAGTAGTTTCAAAATAGCTTAATGATATATATAGATGATATCAACATGTAAGCTGAGAAATGATATATTGTACCAACTGATACATTGGCCATATTGAACTGCCTGGGTTTTTCTATGCTTAAAAATGAGATAAGTAAAAGATTGTGGTGTAAGCAGATTTCCATATAACACACCCGAAATTTCTCAACACATTAGGGCAAGTTCACTTATAAATGATGCTTTCCTGTGACTCAAGAGCTCCTGCATGGACTGTATGTACTGAAGCAGATTACAACACGTTACCAGTAAGGCTCTGTTTACAACGCCTCTGAATGTCTGGTGTATAAACCAGGAAACTCACCCGACAACCACATAGCCCTGTCCACCTTGACTATGTGCCATACACAGGGGTGCACCTAGCCTTTCTGCTGATTGAGGCGAAAACTAAAACGGTGCCCCCGCCACCCAATGCCAATTTCCTAACCTAACCTCTTTGCCACAATGAAATCACTCATTGCTCATGGCCCTTCCACTGCCCCCCTCTTGCCCCTACCTAGTGCTGCCTGAGGCGATCGCCTCACCTGGCCTCATTGGTGGTGCACCCCTGGCCATACATTCTGCTGAGTGGTAAGGGCATCCTGGGTATCAGAAAGACCATCAGTGTTATTTTATCCAGAAAAATTCTTTAACACCTTGACGACCTAGGACGAGAATGATCGTCCTAATATGGCGTAACTTAACGCCCTAGGACGAGCATTCTCGTGCTAGGGTTAAGGTGCTGCTGCTGCCCGCTGCCGCAATCTGCAGCAGGGGCCTGGCTGATACTAACGGCCGGGCCTCTGCTGTATCCGCCAGCACCGGTGATTACACCGATGCCGGCGGATTAACCCCTTGTATGCCGCGGTCAGCATACAAGGTAATTGCGGCAGCTTTTAAAGCCATCGGGTCCCTGTGAGGCGGTGGGGGGGCCCCGATGGTTGAGATGGAAGCCCCGATGCCTTGCCCAGAGGCATCGGGACTCCCATCTACGGAAGCCCAGGAGACCCAGCCACAGTGCTGGGTCTCCTAGGCAACGGTCAGCGTCTCACAGTGTAGGACACTGACAGTTGAATGCAGCACAATACAGATGTATTGTGCTGCATTCAATCAGGGATCAGACCCTGAAATGTTAAAGTCCCTTACTGGGACATAAGTGAAATGTTAAAAAAAAAGTTAAATAAAAGTGTTTTAACAAAAAAAAATAAAAATAAAGTTTCAATTAAAAAAAAGCCCCTTCCCCATAAAGAAACACATAAAAATAGAAAAAAAAATAAAAAATATACATATTAGGTATCGCCACGTCCGTAAAAACAAGCTTTATTAAAATATCACATGATCCAGCCCGCCTGGTCAACACCGTAAAAAATAAAAAATAAAAACTGTCTAAAAAAAGTCATTTTTTGTCACATTTCACCACAAAAAATGTAATATCATGCGATCAAAAAAGCGTATGCCCCCAAAAATAGTACCAATCTAACCCTCATCTCATCCCGCAAAAAATGAGCCCCTACCCAAGACAATCGCCTAAAAAATAAAAAAACTACAGCTCTCTGACTATGGAGACACTGAAACATGATTTTTTTTGTTTCAAAAATGATATTATTGTGTAAAACTTAAAAAAATAAAAATAAGTATACATGTTAGGTATCGCCACGTCCGTAAAAACCTGATCTACAAAAATATAGCATGATCTCTCCCCTCAGGTGAACACTATAAAAAATAAAAAATAAAAACTGTCTAAAAAAAGCCATTTTTTGTCACATTTCATCACAAAAATTGTAATACCAAGCGATCAAAAAAGCGTATGCCCACAAAAATAGTACCAATATAATCGTCATCTCATCCCGCAAAAAATGAGCCCCTACCTGAGACAATCGCCCAAAAAATAAAAAAAACTACAGCTCTCTGACTATAGAGACACTGAAACATGATTTTTTTTTGTTTCAAAAAGGATATTATTGTGTAAAACTTAAATAAATAAAAATAAGTATACATGTTAGGTATCGCCACGTCCGTAAAAACCTGCTCTACAAAAATATAGCATGATCTCTCCCCTCAGGGGAACACTATAAAAAATAAAAACTGTCTAAAAAAGCCATTTTTTGTCACATTTCATTACAAAAAATGTAATACCAAGCGATCAAAAAAGCGTATGCCCCCAAAAATAGTACCAATCTAATCGTCATCTCATCCCGCAAAAAATGAGCCCCTACCTGAGACAATCGCCCAAAAAATAAAAAAACTACAGCTCTCTGACTATGGAGACACTGAAACATGATTTTTTTTGTTTCAAAAAGGATATTATTGTGTAAAACTTAAATAAATAAAAATAAGTATACATGTTAGGTATCGCCACGTCTGTAAAAACCTGCTCTACAAAAATATAGCATGATCTCTCCCCTCAGGTGAACACTGTAAAAAATAAAAAATAAAAACTGTCTAAAAAAGCCATTTTTTGTCACATTTCATCACAAAAAATGTAATACCAAGCGATCAAAAAAGCGTATGCCCCCAAAAATAGTACCAATCTAATCGTCATCTCATCCCGCAAAAAATAAAAAAATTACAGCTCTCTGACTATGGAGACACTAAAATGTGGTTTTTTTTTGTGCTTCAAAAATATTGTGTAAAACATATATAAAAAAATAAATAAAAAAGTATACATATTAGATATTGCCGCGTCTGTAACGACCTGCTCTATAAAAATATCACATGATCTAACCTGTCAGATGAATGTTGTAAATAACAAAAAATAAAAACAATGCCAAAACTGCTAGTTTTTGTTACCTTGCCTCACAAAAAGTGTAATATAGAGCTACCAAAAACCATATGTACCCTAAAATAGCAAAACTGCCAACTTATCCCGTAGTTTCCAAAATGGGGTCAGTTTTTTGGAGTTTCCTACTCTAGGGGTGCATCAAATGTGACATGGCAACTGTTTCCAGTGAAATCTGCCCTGGCGTTCCTTTCCTTCTGCACCCTGCCGTGTGCCTGTACAGCAGTTTACGATGACAAATGGGGCATTTCTGTAAACTACAGAATCAGGGTAATAATTACTGAGCTTTGTTTGGCAGTTAACCCTTGCTTTATTCTCAGAATAAAATGATTCATATGGAAAATCTGTCAAAAAAGTGAAATTCGGAAATTTTGGCTACATTTTCCTTTAATTCTTGTGGAACACCTAAAGGGTTAATAACGTTTGTAAAATCAGTTTTGAATACCTTGAGGGGTGTAGTTTCTAAAATGGGGTCATTTTTGGGTGGTTTCTATGATGGAAGCCTCACAAAGTGACTTCAAACCTGAACTGGTCCTTAAAAAGTGGTTTTGGAAATTTTGTGAAAAATTTCAAGATTTGCTTCTAAATTTCTAAGCCTTCTAACGTCCCAAAAAAATAAAATGTAATTTTCAAAGTGATCCAAACCTGAAGTAGACACATGGGGAATGTAAAGTCATAACTATTTTTGGAGGCATTACTATGTATTTTAAAAGTAGAGAAATTGACATTTGGAAATTTGCAAATTTTTCTACATTTTTGGTAAATTTGGTATTTTTTTATAAATAAGAATGAAATATTTTGACTCAAATTTACCACTGTCATGAAGTACAATATGTGACGAGAAAACAATCTCAGAATGGCCTGGATAAGTAAAAGCGTTCTAAAGTTATCACCACATAAAGTGAGACATGTCAGATTTGCTAAAAATGGCCTGGTCCCTAAGGTGTTAAAGCAGCTCGACTACTAGCAAGGAACAGATATCTAGATAACTACCCTGCATATACAGAGGCAAAGGAGCCTCCATAAATCCTGGAGTTCTACTTTAGGTAATCAAGCTAAGAGGGACACTTAGTACCAGGATCCCCGATTTCCATTATTCAGCTTTCTGAAGCATTTAAAAGATCTGACTTTACTGCAAATTAGTTTACTGGAATCTTAGTTTTACTATATTAAAGAAACAAATTTCATACATTTAATGAAGTCAGGGTACATGCTCCACGGGTTATTTATTGGAAAAAGCTTTCTCTGTGTTTTCTGCATTTTCTACATTATTGATCTTGTGCTGAGAAAATAATTTATTATGCAATAGGCTAAAAAAAGTAATCAGCTTTTCAGAAACAGGCTGGAGATTGCTGCGTGATATAGTATGATGTCTATGGTGATAATGACTACTGGGTCTGTGCCACTGACTGGTTTTGGAATTTATTATTGTCCCAGATATCCAGAGAACTTTTTTTTAAACTGTAGCTACCCACACCAGTAGCACGAATGACTTTCATACTAGCAGCATGAAATATGCGGCTATGTCTTTGGTTGAAGTCCATTTCATGCATAGTCGTACTTTTTTAAAGGAAATCAGAAAATGACCAATTGTTTGCAAACCCAATTCCTAAAAAGTTGGGACGCTGTATAAAATGTGAGTAAATGTAAATGATACAGAAAGAAATGATTTGTAAATCTCATAGACCCCTATTTTATTCATAATAGATCATAGAACATGTATCAAATGTCGAAAGTGAGACATTTTACCATTTCATGAAAATAATTCACTCATTTAGAACTTGACAGCAACTTTTGACATCTGATATGCATTTTATGATCTACTGTAAATTTTTTATTACGTCTTTATTTGCATTTATTTACTTTTTACAGCTGATTGGTGGGGTGCGGAGTTTAATACCCCTGTTGATCAGATATTGATAGCCTATTCTGAGCATAGGTCATCCATAGTAAAGGAGCTAATAGGTAAATAAAATACAATGAGACAGTGTCTCATGGGACCATGTTGAATGGCACAAAGCTGCAATTCCAAGCACAGCCGCTACTATATATATGGCATGCTGAGTACATAGTGGGACACAGATCCGATACTGATGTCCTATACTAAGTACGTACTAAAGCATATGTTTTTCTAATATATAACTACATATACACTTAAATGACACTTAGCCAACCTTTCCATTATTCAGCAGCGTGTACAACCCACAGACAATGATTTCATGTAAGAAAAGGCTTTATAATGGTACACAGAAAAGCATGCAGGTTGTGCACTCCAAAGAGCATAAGCTGGTCCACAAGGGGTTAACTCTGATGAAAATGGCTTCATACACATAGTGGCTACGCCAGTATTGTCAGTCTACAAAATGACTGCATTGTTAGAAAGGTGCCTGGAGCTCCTGCTTCTGTTTTGGATAGCAGTGTAATTTAGAAGACTGTATGCAAATAGCAACTGCACTTCAGTGCCATTTGTGTCTTCACTACGTCTATGTAATACTCTTTCCTCCTCCTGATTCATTTGAAATGTGTGTTATATAAATGCAGACAATCCGCACTGAAATCCGTGCAGTCAATCCACATCAATTGGTGCGGATATACGTGCAGATTTGCATGCAGATTTTACTCTCCCCATTGAAGTGAATGGAGAAAATCCGGTCAGGAAAAATAAAATAAATTGACATGCTGCAGATTTTAAAATCAATTTAAAGTCAAAATCCACATGGAAAAAATCTGCATTGTGTGCATGAGAATTTTAAGTGACCTATTTGCACGGAAAATCCACACGCAATCCTGCTCGTGTGCATTTAAAGAGCAATTTTTTACAATATTAAGAATGATTTTCCCAAATGATGTAGGAGTGTGATTTATCAATAACTAAGAAAAGTATTAATAAGGCCTGAAGCACAAGACCGTATCCGTTTTACAGTCCGAAAATCGCGGATCCACAAAATAAGGATGTGGTCTGTGTGCCATCCGCATTTTTTTGCAGACCCATTGACTTCATTGACATTTTGCAGACATATTCTATCTTTTTTTGGAACAGACATACGGATGCAGAAAGCACACAGATGATTCTTTTGTTTTTTGCATCCATATGTACGTTCTGCAAAAATATGGAACATGTTCTATACTTGGCCGTAAATTGCAATATCCATATTTTGTGGATCCACAGTTTGCAGGCAAAAAATACATACTGTCGTATACATAAGACCTAAATGTGATATCATAGCAATCACATAACAGATGATATTGCTGTCTAGCAGTTGATGACATAAAGCAATGGAGGGGTTGAAAAGTAAATATGCAGTTTTGCAGGATTTCTAGTATGTAACTGGTATATAATACAGTACCTGCCTGTACTTGCATGAACTTCCTCATTGCTTTTAGCTCCTGAAGGATGGCCTGGAGAGTTGGCTGGCAGTTACATGTACAGCACTTTGCTTCTGACACTGAATTCACCATTCGTAACTCACCTGATGAATAAGAAGGAAGACCGGTCAAACATAATAACCACATACTTAATATCGTCAACTACACAGCTATGCAGCAAATGTACTCATGATGATCAATGTAATTTGCTTGACCTGCCACCTGTTACTCTAGATCTATTTTTTTCCTAAACATACCATTAGTTCCTGGATTTTTCATCTGATTCTGTACAGTCTTAGATCGAGTCCCATACTGTCCTGAAAACTCGCTGGTTTGGATTGGCACATTGTTCCATGGAGGCTGTGTTGAGTGAATGGGATCAGCAGCAGAACATGAAGTGCTCAGACTATCACTCCAACTCATGTCCAGATCATGCACACCTTCCTTGAGTTTCTCGCCTTCCTTGCCAACGCGCTGGTAAACCCGTCCAGTGCTGTCATTTAACAGTCTCCTCATGCCAGTGATCTGCTTTTTAATCTCCATACCTTCATCTCCTGTGTACAGAGAAGAAAGAGTGATACCTGATGTCATAGGCAATAAAAATATACTCTATATGAATAGTATTGTAGGGGCAGGTTTCAGCCAAGATCTCCATGACCTCACTGCACCTGACAGGAATCAGATCAGGAAATTCAACTGTAAGAATATGTAAAGCTGGGCTTCCATATAGAGGCCACAATGTGGCTGCCGTGTGCGTCTGAAATTGTGGGTTAATGGAGGCATTACCTTCAAAATCATGGAGGTTGATGGAGGCATTACCTTAAAAATCATGGAGGTTGATGGAGGTATTACCTTCAAAATCATAGAGGTTGATGGAGGTATTACCTTCAAAATAATGGAGGTTGATGGAGGCATTACCTTCAAAATCATGGAGGTTGATGGAGGTATTACCTTCAAAATCATGGAGGTTGATGGAGGTATTACCTTCAAAATAATGGAGGTTGATGGCGTTATTACCTTCAAAATCATGGAGGTTGATGGAGGTATTACCTTCAAAATAATGGAGGTTGATGGAGGCATTACCTTCAAAATCATGGAGGTTGATGGAGGTATTATCTTCAAAATCGTGCAGTCATTGCCCAAAAAAGCACCTCACCTCAGAAGTGTAGCAGCAAAGTTTTGTCCAACTCTGGAACCATTATGTATTGCTTCATAGCTTCTAAAATAAATAGCGATGCAACCTGGCAAATAGACTTTATTAAAGAGGGTCATCTCATGAAGACAACTTTGGCTTTTACAGCTGTTGTGACCAGGGAAGCCACAGAGCAGTCCCCGCAGGGTCGCTGTGTGGGCCATTCAAATAAATGCATTGTCCACACTGGGTCTACCAAAGCAGCTCTCAGTCCTGGCACATAAAGGGTGCATTTTTGAGCAGCTAGACAACCCTTTGAAAGCTGTGTGTCACATCTTGTCGTTGTGTGGAACTCCCTTCCCTCTGCCATTTTTTCTATTATCTGCAGGTTATCAAGAATAGGGTTAGAGGCAGTGGAATCATTTGACTATTCACAACTTTGCCTCATTTTTTATTTTAGAAGCATGAATAAATAGAAAATAATCATTGCAGAAGTCCATATACCCTTCATGCGTCTCCATTACATTTCCTTTACTGGGCCTTCTGTAGCCATGGCTGTATGTGATACATCCATTGTACAAATATCTCTAGCATGAGCTTGATTGTGTCATAAGCTGGGATCTTGGTCTTGTCTTGAAACCAACTCTTGACCAAAATCAAAGGAGTGCTTAAGTGGACTGACATATGTCTGCAGCTCCTGCTTCGCCTGTGTGCAGGGGCAGAAACCTGTGTGTGTGGGGATGGGCTGTTCAATGGGTGATAATCTGACAGAGTCTAGGGGCAGGAGGATAACCTATGATGACCCTCCTGTCCTTGTTTGGTTTTAGGTGACACCCAGGTTTTTGACCAAGGTGTCACTGCCTTTATCTCTCAGTAATCATATTTGACCACTGTCAGTCACATACAGGGGGAAGGGGAATGTTTTTTTTCTCTCCATGAAATAGAGCTATTTATTGACTCCACAACCTGGAGTGGCCGAATTGTGGTGTCAAGTCATACAAAGCACTCCGCCATAAACATTAATAAAGTTTATACATGTTACATTATCCTCCTCTCTATACCATATCTTTGGTGTAAAATCCTCTGACCGCAATACATATTACACATTATAAAAATTATAAATTGTATTTCTGAAAAAAAAATGATTTTGATAACACTTAAACTGATTGTGGGAAAGTTATCAAGACTGGCATTCCTATATGCCAGTCTTGATCACCTGTGCACCGGAGTTAGATGCCTCTTAATAAATTAGTCACATCCCTTACACTTCATGCTCCAGAAACTCAAATCTATGCCGGCTAGTGGCTGGCGTAGACTTAAGCTATAGTGTACACCAGTTTCTGGCTTAAATTATAGTTTATCTGGCAGGCTGCTGAAGCTCTGTTCCTCCATCTAAGCTTGCTTCCTTTTCTCGACACTTCTGTAAGCTCTAAAAGTCAAAATTTATGGTGCAAATATGACAAGTGCCATAATCTGCAACTTTTTAATGCCACAAAAGTGGTATATAAGCAATGATAAATCTCCCCCTGTATGTTTTTTTTTAAATCACATTTGTGTATGAAGTCTGTTTCAGTGTTTTTAAGTGCACAAGCTCTTATTGATTTAGAAGTTGGCAGCAAATGTGAACACCTTGATCGATTATATTTATATTGTTTTTGTGTGTAAGCTTCTGCTTATTTTCAAGATTTAGGCACAAAGGTAAGACTTTAATATATTCAGAGCAAGATTCTAAAAAATTCTTTTTGTAACAAACTAGGTATTTTCCCAACCCGATATAAGTATGTGCACATATGTAACATGTAGAAGTGTAAACAGTGGCTCTCTTGATCCCATTGATGAAAAATGCACGTCTCACATGATTGACCCTCACTAGTAACATGTCTGTATTATAATTTGCAGCATTGCCACTTTACCTGTAGATATTAATTACAGTCACATAAAGAATTGAACTCATTGTTAGTAAGTGAGAGTGACCTTCATATTCTCAGCTAACAGCCACAGGCTTCATTTACCCGATTCCAGGAAGCCAAAGCAATTAGGTTTTGTCACCTTCACTTCCTGGAATCTGGTGAATGAATGCAAACCATCCAAAATCATTGTAAAGGTTGTTATATCACTTTTCACTCATTTATTTGCAGCTACTGATATGAGTAATGTAAAATATGCTGGATAAATTGTAACATTGTAATAACCTAAAGAGCACAAGACAAAGTACTTCTAGAGAAGTCCTGCAGGAAAACATTAGGAAGAACTTAGGGGGAATTTATCATGAGGGTAATATTTAAAGTCAGTTTTCTCCAAATTTCATCCTAACTCTTGGTGCTTTAAACAACCAATTTGCATATGTGTTCAAACTACTTTTTCTGCTAATGGAAGTCACGGTTTACCATAAGAGAGGTAACAATTTAAATGTCTCTGCTAGCACTAGCATTAGCTTAATAAGCAAAAACAAGGTGACAGACCCACTTTAACATTAGTATTCAGTGCCAGGCAGCAGTGAGCTAGTTTTTGTTGAGCCTGAGCCAAGTTAGCTACCACCCACTGATAATTTTATACGGCTTTATTCACATGTCCGTGAATCATAGACATGCGCTGTCCGTGGTCTCCACAGACAGTACACATACCCATTGATTTTAAAGTGTTTATTCACACATCTGTGATTTTCCACTGACTGTGGTGGACTGGTCCATAATGTGAAGCAAAGATTCCCACTGAAGTCTATGGTTGGTGGTTTTCACCACCAACCATAGGGTAGGGCATGCTCTTGAAATTCATTTTCAGCCTAGCCATGTTCGGGGAATACAAATGAGGGCGAAAAACGGACACACGGATAAACCACTAACCATCTTATCACAGATGTCATCACAGACGTGTGAATAAGGCCAGGTCCATATTCACAGGACATACAGGACCCTTGTGGACGGCCATCACACAGCTGGTGACACCCAGAACTAAAGAAGCCAATGAAATATGGCCATACATTAGTAAAATGAGTATGTTTAATGCAATCATGCACAATAAGCTGAAGATCTGCCACAGTTCTTACAACCAAAGCAGTTCTTACAACCAAAGAGATTTTCCTGTCTCAGAATGACAAAAGTACAATTTATAATCTACAAACCAGGTGAACAAGATGTGTTGGCGTGGAGACAGTGCAGCACCTTTAACATGAAGCGTGAATTAAGTAATCGTCTTTAAATGAGTCATATAACTATATCTTCAGCCATTTGTACAATTACAGTCACAGAAATAATAGAACACATGAATACATAAGTATGATGAGCAAACATGGCATGTCATCTTCCAGTCAAGTCAGGGCCAAAAACACCTTCAATGACTAAACGTCTCCCTGGCAATAGTCATGAAATGTAGTCTATAAGTAAAGACTCTTTTTCAGTGGATGACTAGTGCAGTTATTATTTGATGCCAATGCCATTTAGCATTGTTAGATATCTGCTATTAAGGGAAGGACACACAAGGCAGCACTGACATGGCTGCAATGCGGCCAAAAACCACAGCAACATGTGACTACTGTGGCCTTCAAATTGATCGTTAAAGGGGTATTCCAGTTATGTTAAGTTATCCCTTTGGGTGATTGCGCCAAAAAACTGGCATGCATGCTTTGCATCACATTTACCAACTGTTTTACACACTTTTCTAAGCATTTTACACCTCGCCCGACAAGGGGACGTGGCTTTGCATGAAGGGGTCTGGTCTAAATGCGCCGCCATGTGCCAAAAAAAGCTGAGGATTTTTGGAGTAAAATTATACCTATACACCTTATAGGTGGTGTAAACTTAAACTCCAAATTTATAAAGGTCCGATGGCCAGAATAGTACATTTGCATAATATTGACTATGATTCATACTATTAGACAGTGTAAAGTGCACCGCTATTAGTAAATCTGCCCCAATGTCATGTAGGGCTAGCTTATCTGAATGCAATGATACCTTTCACTTGGCGATCCATTGCTTTATTCTGTAGAAAAGTACTTTTATTCCACACGTAAATGGGCAGTTAAATGCACTGAGGGTGGGAGAAAAAAAAACACTCTGTGCACCATTGCTTCTCCAGCTTTCTCTGCCAACCCCTCCCTCTCTTTGAATGACAAGGCTAGGTTCATTTATAGACATCTTTCCTAGTCTTTGTCACATGGAAAATATTCTACAGTTTTCAAACCAGCACCTGGATCTGAATACTTTTGTAATTGCATATAATAAAACATTTATTGTAGCCATTGAGTTTTTCAATCAAATGCATCTGTATAAATCCACCTGCTGTTTATGTTGTTTCTTATTTCTTTGTCCTGTTTACTGAGATGGCCGCACATGCTCAGTCTGAGCCTTCAACTGTCTCCTGAGCTGTGTTAGGGACAGCATGGACACGTCCCCTTAGCTTCAGCAGAAAAGACACTCCCCTTGAGCTGCCAGCATGATATAAATCTATCAGAGCAATGAATGTGGAGATCTCTGGATCCATGTGAGGTACAGGGATGGTTCTAGCTTTATTAGAAAGAGATTGTCATGTACTATATCATGTCTGATTTTCATTTTTCACATTAGTCATGGGATAACTCCTTTAGCCAGGAGCGTAGCTAAAGGCTCATGGGCCCTGGTGCAAGAGTTCAGCTTGGGCCCCCCTCCTCTTAGTGCTCTGTGTGTCTTCTTATGCGTTACAAGGGCTTTTGGGCCCCCTCAGGCTCCTGGGCCGGTAGCAACTGCTACCTCTGCACCCCCTATAGCTACGCCCCTGCCTTTAGCTGCTCATGTGCTCATAGATTAAAAGTACTTTTTCTCCAGAATGAAGCAACGGATCACTAAGTGAAAGATATCTACATTCAACTGAGTTAGGTCTACACAGCATTGTGCCAGGTTTATCAGTTAATTTCTGGTGACAGGCTGCCTTTAACAATCAATTTCAAACCAAAATGGCCATGTGCCACCAAATAGTAGATACATTAGTTATCAATGCTGGCCCATGTGAACCTAGCCTCACAGGTAGCAGATACAATGCTTGTGGAGCTGCATGTTTTGAGCTCAGTGGGCATTCTCCATGCATGCTTTCCTTGCCCTCCTTTCCTTCAATGCTCTGGGTAACAAATGCAACGTTATGACACCCAAGACTTAGACATTGTGAGCACATACTTCCAACAACAGTGTATAAAGAGGCTTAGGTTATGGTGACATATGTCACACAACAGCAAGTTGCAAGAAAGTCGCACAACACAAAAATATGACTTGTCCAGGAGTGGATTGGCCATAGACCTTACAGGGAAATTTCCTGGTGGGCCGATGCCCTGGGGGCCACCTGAGCCGGCCAGTGGAAGTTTTTGGGGATGTATTTTGTGCTGCTGGCAGTATTTTGTGATGCAATGTGGTATTTGGCTCTGTTGGGGTGGTAATAATGTGTGGGCCACTTTTAGTATTTTTTTCAGGGCCACTTTAAGCTCCCAGTCTGCCTCTGGAATTGTCTGTCAATTGCTGCCAAATCAAAAGTGGGTCGCGTTTTGTGTGCAACTTCCATTACAGCCAATGGTAAAAATTGTGCACGGCCTGTGACACAGTTCTGACGTGTCTGGATTTTTACCACAGTCACGTCGCAGCATGTCGCATGTCGCATTGCAACACCATTGACAATCATTAGACCAAAAGTCGCTCAACATATGTCACCATGTATCCTTAATGACACAAACCTTCTCTGACCACAGATTCCTCTACAGTGCCCAAAAGGAGTTGCTACAAAGTAGGTGCAGATTTCTCACCGACTGCAAATGTAGAGAACAAGGTGCACATAACAGCTGCTAACACATGCCTGTATATAAAGTGCAAATGTCCTTTCATACATTAAATGAAATCCAGAGATGTACTCAAGCTGGAAGGAGGCAGAGCAGATGCCTTTCTTTACTCAGTGACAGTTCATCTACTAATCCAGATATAGAAATCAGAAGCCCCTGGAGTGTTTTTAAGAAGTAAGAATTTCTTTTAAAGTCTGCTCTCCAATGAATACACTGTCTCACTTTGTCAACCAGCTTTGAAGTTTCTTTTCATTTTTTTTTTAACACAAGGAAATAAATTACCAACGTGTTTGCCAAAAAGATAATTAGCTGTGCAATTAATCCTTTAGAGGTACCGGTTTATTTAGTAGGTTTAATTAAGAACTTCTCTATGAACATGAGAATACACTCATGGTTATCTCCATCTTATAAAGTTGTGGTATATTGCTAGGAGATGCCATCACTTCATGACTGGTAAGGGTCTGACCTCTGAGGCCCCAGTGATCCTGAGAATGAAGGGGCCACAGCATTGAGTTAGTGCTGCACCCTGAAATCCTGTTGAGGGAACTTCAGTGCGGCCTAGCGGCATACATAGATAAGTAAGGGCCCCATAGCAGAGATCAAACCAAGCCGTCCACACAGGGCAGAAGGGTTTCTGCCTAAACCCTTTTCAATGACTCTTGGGCCATTTTTCCATGGTCTTATTTGTTAAAAGTTGTTCCTTTAGAGGTTTAGAGAGTAGAGTTCTGACCATGTTTTCACCTCCAGTAGAAGAGGAGATGATCACAACTAAGACTGGGCCCCATAGAAGCACCTGGTGCGGCCTCATTCAAATGACAGAGTGATTGGAAGTATGCACATGGAAACCTTAGAAAGGACTGCAGTGGTAAATCAGTGCCATAGCCTCATCATTCTCATTGCCATCATTTTATAAGATGTGCATAACTATTAAAAGGGGTTTTCCAGGACTGCTAACCTATCCTCTGAATCGTGGGGTCTGACATCCAGCACCCTCCCGATCAGCTATTTCGGGCAGATGCTGGCACGAGAACTATATAATGGACAGAAGGCTACATCTACTAAGCAGTTTCCCACCCCATTTACTTATGGGAGCTAAGCTGCAGTACCCCGGCCCAGGTTCTACATGGTAGATGGGACGTTGTGCTTCCAGGTCAATCCACTGTATCCAGTGTTGGCAGCTGTCCGAAACATCTGCTTGGTGGGGGTACTTGGGGGTTTTAATGGCCTTTGGGTCCACAGCAACCCTTCAAAATGTGGGACCCTGTTGTTGGCTCCTCTGTGCTTTCAGCCATGCTGATACAGTCATATAACAACAGGAACCTATACCGTTTCAAGAGACCAAAAAACAAATGTTTGTAGCACACTCCAAAAGGGCGCAAAGCCAAAAAATCTCAAGACAATCACCTCTATTACAAAAACATAGTAGCCAAATATCCTGAATTTGCCAGGACTGTCCCTTATTTTCAGAGACAGTCCTAGCAAATGTGGGCTGTCTGGGGCCAAAAATGGGTGGGTTAATGTATACTATACCAATAAGCAGGTATTTCTGAGCAGGGTCTAGGCATTCCCAGGATGAGGTTTAGATGCCCCAATTTTGGTAAGTATGGAAAAAAGGAAAATGGCAGAATCCAAGTACAAAATTCCATGTATGTTATTCACTCCTCTATTTCAGGATGGAGAAAGAAAAATAAGGGTCCTAGCTTGTGCAGGAGAAGTGGTTCTCCTTCTACTAGGGGCGGATTGGCCATAGACCCTACAGGGAAATTTTCCGGTGGGCCGATGCTTGGTCAGTCAAGCCCTCTTGTTGGCCACAGGCCAGGTACACGATGATCTGTTGCTCAATGGATGCAGGTACCCTCCTGAATTTGACTGTCTCACTGTCCTCAAGGTGGTGGTACAGTTGAATACTGTGGTGAGGGCAGCAGTATTTTGTGCTGTCCTGTGGTATTTGGTTCTGCTGGGGCGGTATTCTGCGCTGCACTGCGCGGCGTACCAATCCGCCCCTGCCTTCTACATACAACATATAGGCACAGGCATACCAGTCAACAAGCTGCAGAAGGGGCCCTGAGAAAGAAAGGAGCCGCGTGCCTGTATAGAAGATCCTCAACCATAAAGATGAATTCACACGCGGCAGATTTTGTTGCAGAAAATTTCCGTGACTGGAAATCAGTTCCATTCATTAGAATGGGGTTGTTTTGATGGGAAGCACATGGATTTCTACAGGCCTCAGTCAGATGAATGGAATTAATTTTCGATCACAGACATTTTCTGCAACAAAATCTGCCACGTGATGGCAGCCTTAGGCTACATGCACACGTTGTCGATTAGGCACATTTTTTCCGTGTGGATTTTAATGCAGGAAAACCACAACGTAATACAGTACCAGCAAAGTGAATGAGACTAGACAAATGTCATGTACCCTTTGATTTTTCTTTCCGTGCATAAATTGACCTGATGTGTGGATTCAGAAATTCACTGCATGTCAATTATTTGTGCAATTTTTTTGTGCGGAATTCACCCTCTATGGAGATCTGCGGAAAATCTGCACCAAAATATGCAAGTAACACGTGGTTTTTGGTGCGGATCTGGTGAAAAACACAAAGATCCACATAAAAGAAACAAGCTGAATTTACGTTTTGAAACCTGCACTCGTGTATAGGTACCCTAAAGATGAATTCACATGCAGCAGATTTTTTGCAAAAATTTAGCAAATGTCCCATTTATCTGAATGCAGCTTGCTGAAATCCATGTTTTCTGCCAAAACAATCCAATTCAGACCGATTGTAGTCAAAAATGTCTACAACAAATCTGTTGGATTTATCCCTAGGAGACAACACCTGGATGTGAAACAAACCTGCAGAACTTCATAACGTGTAATGGGGGCCATTTACTAAGATTACTTCTCCAGTTTTTGATTTGAGAAAAGTCACAAAACCCCTTTTTGCGGCTTTTTAAGTGTCTGTGCAACAATATTTTGCACAGGTGTTTTTACGCTGTCCATGCCACTTGGGAGTTGCGGGGCTGTGGTGGGGTCTGGGGCTCGGCCATCCGCCTTCTGATCTACCACTGTTATTGGCGTGTTGGATTTTGTCCATGTGAACATACCCTGATACTAGCTAAAAGATGTATTTTTCATGAGATTAGACCGTGGCCTGTATAGAGGGAGGTGCTTGTGTACTTCATTCCTGCGTGGAGGGGTAAGGTTGTGGTTCTAAGGTTAGGAGCAGGCTGGCCAGTAGGATACATTGGCGAATTCTCTCAGATTTGACATTTACTTTTGGAAATAGATTCTCTCATTGCAGATAATGAACAAGCATATTGGGAGAACACAGAAATAAATGTTCTCACCTCTAGTTGGGAGGTTCGGGGTACGTTTATATGCCTAAAATCCACCACGGAAAACGGCAATCAAAATGCCAACAACAGTGTCCCATTTACTTCAATGGGAAAACGCCATCATATGCCCAAGGTGGTGTTTTCTTCCGTCACTCATGTTCAGTCTCCTGTAGAAGTATTACTTCTCTGTAGTGGATTTTAGCTGTGTTTCCCATTTAAGTCAATGGGGAAGGACTATTAGCTAGCCTTCCTTGCACATTTTTAGCAATGTTTCCGCCACCAAAAACGTGATTCTCACACAGACAGATCAGCCTACTGATGGGCCATTGCTTTTTATGCTGCTGATTTTAACCGTGTCAATTTAACTTCAAGCTCTGCGGTTATGAGTAGTCTGAAAACAGATTCTACATTAGTATGAATGAAAGCCCATTCACTCATTTATTCAATATTTATTTCCCCTTGCACTGCTGGAGGATTAGCCTAATTCATGACAAGGCATATGCCTCGTGATAAATTTGGCTATTCTAAGGCAGTTGTGCCCCAGGTATAGTTTTTAGCCAACATGTGGGCCTGTGGCCCCCTCTGATCGCCACCCCCCTTCCCCGTCACCCCAATTGTCAAAAGCTTTTCAAGACCAGCTTGTCAGGGCAGCATGATCTTGGTGCACTAAATGCCACTGTGAATCTGCATTTACTCTTTAGCTGTGGTATGTCTTTAAAGTGGATCTTATCAAAGAACGGCATGAATGACTTATGGCTGTGATCATACTGTGCTGCTTTGGCGCATCTTTTGCAAGCTTTTTTCTTTAACCCAAAAGCAGGAGTGTATAAACGAAACACAAGAACTAAAGTAGAACTGAACTATATTAACAAAAGCTAGATTTTAAACAGGGCAAATATAACATACAGCATGTGTTCGGGGGCCACATGTTTAAAAGTAAATAATAGATCCTGGGCCCCCACACTAATCATTAGAAAAAAGCGAAGGCAGTGGTCAGTGGATCTCCATGGCCCCTACATGGCTATACTAGACACATGCTACCCTTGTTTATGTGCTGGGTCTGGTTCGTAGGCTGGGACTACAAGGGGACATTGTAGGTATTGTGTGACAGCAAGGTTCAAGTCGCATAACCAAAATCATTTGTGCAACTTGGGCACTGAGACCCCACTGATAATTTTTAGATGCAACGTAACATTGTGATTGTCATGTCGCATGTTTTATATTGTTGTGTAGTCCTAGCCTTAGGGGCTGTTCGGACGGCCGTGGTATTGCGGATCCGCAATACCACGTAAGCCGACCAGTGTGTGTTCCGCAATTTGCATGGCCCAGCACCCCATTCAAAATGCCATAGACATGTTCTATTTTTTTTTTTGTGGAGCCGCGGCCTGCCGCCTTCATTGTAGTGAACAGGGCCGCATCTATTCCGAAACATTGCGGAATACATGCGGACCCGTTCAAACGGTCATGAGAATGGGCCCTTAGGGATTTGTTAGGCTCACACATCCGCTATAGGCTAGGTCAGGAATCAGCACTATGACTATGACTCCCAGCATGTACACTTGCTTGGCTATTATTGGAACTCCCATAGAAGTAAATATTGCATAATGGGAGTTGTAGTTTCATAACTGGAGGTTGCTGACCCCTAGGCTAAGTTCACAGAGGTTTTTGTGTTAGCCACTTGAAGTAGGGAGAGAGGAGAAATCAGACACCTATGACAGCGGCTTATCTCCCAAACAACAAAAGGATCAGCTGTGTTGAAATTTAACATGCCCGACCCTTCTCTCCCCCGACATCTGCCATTGGTGGTGAGTCAGGAGGCCCACACACATTAGACGGTTGATCCTGCTGATATTGACGGGCTTGGCCATCATATACTGTATGTAATTTGTATGGCCAGCTTTCAGCAGTCTCTGCAATGCAGAATGCCTTTATCTACAGCATAAGATAAATAACACATAACATAAAGGAGGAAAGCAAGATCCCAAAAGGGCCCTGACATAATTATCACAGAGCAGTTATGTACCAATTTATAACGGCTCTGCCTTGTGATCACAGCAGGGGTATCGATATATGTAGGTGAATCCCATTAGAGATTTTTAAAAATTAGCAGTGGGCAAACATTTTGTTTCTATTTTCCATTCAGCAACATTAACTCTGGCCATTTAATTAGTTCAGTCTCTCGTATATCCCCATTGCCTATTATCTGATGACAATTCATTTTGAACAGGGATGACAAACATTTCATTTCAGCCAGCTGAGGACAAATGTATTAGGCAGAGCGCATAATGCTACAGGTTATGAATATTAAATTAGCAAGTCAGACAACTAGCATTTGCTGTGATGTAGGCTTGACATATTGCTGTACTGATAATGCAGGTAATAGCCACTACAAGCAAACAGGACATTTCCATCTCATAGACGCATTTTTCTACAGAAAAACATCTTGCCGTGTTAAATGTTATTGCCTTAATATTCTGACACTGGTCATGAAGCAATAGGGATGCAACTGGGGTGGGCACAGCACCCTCTAGGTGGGAGATAAAGGGGTCCTCCGGGAATTAAGAAAATGAAAATACTTAAATATTACTTTATTATAAATATATTCCCAAATACCTTTCATTATTTATAATGGCTTGTTTAGTCTGGGCAGCAATCATTAGGAGAAATAAAATGGCCGCCGTCCTATCAGTACACACAAAACCTGTCCTAATCACACAGGAGGACAAGTTACACCACACTGAGGTAAAAAAATTGCACTCCACCATTTTTATAGTATACAGGACACTATACTGTGTGTCATCATCAACAAGTATGGGACCATGGAACTGTCCACAAAATTATTAAAATATCATGCAACTATGTCCAATGGTTATATCTACTGCTGCTGATGGAAAACAGTGGTTAGCAGCTAACTGTGCCATAACAGCCAGCTGCTTATGTAGCACTGACATATTCTGCTGCGCTTTACAGACATTAGCATCACAATGTCCCCAATCTGACTGTTCACAATCTAAGTTCCCTATCAGTGTGTCTTTGGAGTGTGGGAGGATACCCAAGCAAACACGGGAAGAACCTACAAACTCCATTCAGATGTCCTTGGTCAGATTCAGGACCCCAGTGCTACAAGGCACCAGTGCCAACCACTGAGCCACCATGCTGCCCTCGATCCTAGGGCCATTACCAGGCAACAACTTAAAAAATAAAGACCTCTTTTTGGTGAAATTTGTGGTGGCATGCTCTTATAAATGACTCCATTTGTCAATGTGCTGATCAAAATGACTAATTTATGACCTGCACGGTGGGTCAATTTCCACACAGGAAAAAGAAAGTACGTGAGATTTGTCTGATCTCATACACTTTGCTGGTACTGTAGTATGCTGCGTTTTTTCTGTATGAAAATCCACACTAAAAAAACGTGCGTAATCCACAACGTGTGCATGCACCTTAAAAGTATAGAACAAAAACTATAGTCATATGCATGTTTTACTGAAAAAGTTAAGCAATCATAAAAACAGGTTTAACTACAAGACTACAGATTGTAAAATATTGTGGTGCAAGCACATTACCTGAAAAATGCTGGAAGTCCAAGGATTCCCCATTGATGTCATTGTAGTCTTGAGATTTATAGACTTCAGAATGGTAATCTGTAAAACGAAGGCAGGTTTTTGTAAAAAACAAACACTCCAACTAAAATGATATGCGTAAACAACAAGATATACTTTGTCATGCTGATCCAACATGCCCGTACAGTCGGACGTATTTGGTTGTATTAACTATAGAAAGAAAAAGAAGCATTTGATATTGTTATATTTCTGTCTAAAGAAAATTAAAGTAGCAGGCAGCTAACAGGAAACTGAGGAGGTCATTTACAAAGACCAGGCATGTGCCTCTGGAGGTCAGTCTGTTCACCTGGAGTGAAAACTACTCCACTCCTACGATTGGAGTAGTTTCACTCCTCTTTTACACCTGTTTCCAGGCAAAAAAGATGATAAATTTGCCAGGGCTGAAGTGATGAGGACTGTACAAAAATGCCCATGCAACAAAATATTGTAGCATGTGCGTTAAAAAGTTGCAAAATGCCTAAAAGTGGTGTGCCACATATAGTAAATTACCTCATGTGATCGAGAAATCTTATGTGCATGTACTGTGTGCAAACATCTGGACTGTTGTCAGTTTCTGGACCATGCAGCTACTATTGGTAACTACCATATATTTGATGCCATGAGCACTTGGTGACCCTAAGGGCCTTTTACACATGCAGACAATCACCCCAGTTATCGGAAAAATGCCTGTTCCCAATACTTGGCCAGTGTAAAGGCAGCAATCAGCCAACAAATGAGCAAATGCTTGTTTGTCAGCAGATGGGCTCATTTATATGAGTATAAAATGGTCAGCAGAGCATCTCCACGTATTAACAAGAGGTATGCTGCCAACACAATGTAAAGGTATGGTAGGCGAATGATAATAGTAATGATTGTTCATCCCCATGCACTTTCTGTCAGCCTGTATAAAAGGTCTTTTAAGCGAGTACCAATCAATTGCCACTCGTTATGGCCTGGAATTAGGCCATGTAAAACACCCTAAGGCCTCGTTAACACTTCAGTAAATCATTGATGTGTGCTGTCCGTTTTCTCCATGGACAACACATGGATACATAGATTTTAATGTTTGTTCACACTTCCGTGGTTTTCTGCTGACCAATGGAGACATGCACTACTTTGGTCCGTAATACAGTTCAAACACACCTAAAGTCTATGCAGTCTATGGGTCCGCCAAAAAACACGCCATTGGTAGGAAATTCTCTGTAAGCCAATTTTCAGCCAGTCAGTGCACATGGACTAAGGATAACACACGGAGGGCAAAAAAAGACAAACAGACCAAACACAACCCATCACAGACATCTTCAAGGATGAAACACTGACCGTCTTGTCACGGATGTCATCACGGACATGGAAACATGAACGAGGCATAACAAGTCTGGTCAGACTGGCATTCAGTCTCACTCCCTCAAAACTTCCAATCTTACACTCGCAATGTTACAACCACCCCCAATCCATTAGTGTACAGACAGGCGTCTATGAATGTCTATCATAGTTAATACAGGATCAACCCTATTAAACCAGACATACTGCCTGGTAGGGCTCATCATGCTGATTAGAACTGTACCTTTCTTTTGTCTGTAAGATAAACAGCTGCAGAGAAATTTGTGTTGTTATTCATATGCAAATGAGAAGTTCGAGCACCAGGAGGCAGGGCTGAACCCTTTGAGCGCTACTTTGTAACACCCCCTGTGCTCTGCACACGCCCCAGTCCACTTGATTGACAGGGCTAGACAGCAGGCTGAGGGCAGAGCTGTGTCCTAGCATCTACATATCATATACTCTATGTACTACAGTATAGCTTCACCACACTGAGATCTGCTCAGAAAGGTAATCTATACATCACTGCTTTTATTCACAAGCACAATATATGATTAGAAAGACACTAGTAATATGTGTGTAATATATTTAGTAATGCTGTGACTTGGTGTTGTTTTTGCATGTAGAGATCCCAGGTTTGAATCCTGGCAGAGACTTTTTTCCCTCACTCATTTAACCCATAATAAATGGCTATACTATCATAATTCTTTTGTCCACATCTGTTCCGTATTTTTTGCAGGTTGGATGCGGACCCATTTATTACAATGGGGCCGCAAAAGATGCAGACAGCACACGATGTGCTGTCCACATCCATATGTCCGTTCCGCAAAAAAATAGAACATGGCCTATTTTTGTCTTTTTTGCGGACAAGAATAGGCATTTCCCAGTATCCATGTTTTGCGTATCTGCAATTTTTGAATAGCAAAACAGGCTACGGTCACGTGCATGTGCGTGTATTTTTGTATTTTATATCTGTTAAGAAAAAAAACATGGGGGGTCATTTACAAAGACCAGTGTTTTACTTAGGTCTTTCTTTCCACCCAGCACTGGCAGAGAAAGCGCCTAATTTACGGTAATGACAAGGCTCAGGCCTCATCATAAATTAGGCGCACCACCAGCGATTTGTGCTCCTGGAGCAAAAACTACTCTAGCTCCAGACTGAGTCGTTTTCAATCCATATTTATGTCTGTTTCAAGGCGTAAAACATAATAAATGTGTCATGCTCAATTTTCCCTCTGTCACTCCCTCGCCACCTCGCAAAAATGGCAGTTCGACAAACTACTGTTTCACAGCCGTTAAAGTCACAAAACGGGGTCTTGCAGCTTTTTCTACCCCATCATAAATGACCCCCATGGATCGCACATCCATATGCCACGCATTGATCTGTTGCTTCTCAGCAGAATTTATGAATTTAGCAGAAATATCTCCATTCTGACATGTCATATATGTTTTGATCAAAATGCATAGGCCCACTCACTACATCAAGTTGGCCTCTACTGAGTGGGTCCCTACTCTAATTTTCCGCAGCACCACATGGGGGTCACCACCACCGCAACACAGCACCCACAGGCAGTGAGAACGATCAGCCCAGCTATCAGGCCGGGCCCCACCAATGCCCAGCATCACAACAGCCACAATGCAGTACTGCATCAAGTGAACAGATCACAAAAGCTCACCTCTTCATATGGTCTTAGAAACCTAAACTGAGACTGGGTAGGAGTTTATTAACCCTTATGCAGTCTCCTGCTAATTAAAAACACCATGGTCAAATGGGAGGAGTACTGATACCATAAGAGAAATAAAAAAGAAAGGGGACAGAATGCAATATGCCAAAAGAGATGGATCGCACATCCACATACCATGCATTGATCTATCGCTTCTCAGCATAGCTAGGCCACTTTGACGTGCTGAGTGGGCCTATGCATTTTGATCAAAAAGTATATTACCTGCCTATATGGAGGCACTTAGTACACATCTAAAGATTGGTATAACTTGAATTTTAGTCATTTAAATCTTAGTGATTGACAGTTTTCTCTGTGTGCATGCTTATACAGACATAGCAGTAAGTCACAGCATATGACTATTCACTGGACTTCTAAACACAGAAAGAGCAGAGATTTCAATCAATAAATTTCAAATATATCATGTCCATAGGTTGATCAGCATTTTTCTGGTGATGCGTTCCCTTCAAAGTTGAATCAGGGTAAATTGCAGTACGCTAGGGATGCTCAATAATAGCATCACTACAAAGGGACGTAGCAAGCTTCTCCTCCTACTTGAGTTTTAATAGCAACAAAAACAGTTGGCAGCATGGGACATAACTGTATGAACAGAAGTGTCAAACGTAAAGTGGGCCTAAAGCAGCACTTCTCAGAGCGCTCTACATCTTCAGGTCTCATCACCTCTGGTCAGCTTTTCCAACATGTGGAGTACGGATCCATAGAAAGTATATAAGATCCATATTCTGTACGCCGAGCAGAGCCAATGAAACCCGAAAGAAGCTTGCAATGCTGAACCTTCATGGTTTCAGCAAAGGCTTAGGTCTTCTTTGAAGGTTTCATCAAACAAATGCAGTGATTCTGTTGTAAACCCTAAATACATATCCTGACCAGTTTTGTTAAAGTCTCTGAAAATATGAAAATATCAAGCAGGACAAAACATGTGCTTCTATAGCAGAGATTTACCGTACTTACTATTCCAATGAGCCAGAATCCAGCAAATAATGCAGGATATTAGAACCACAAGGATATCTTATTTTGTGTAATGTCAGTATGCGGGTTCACCAATAGGCAACCACAAAAAAAAGATACGAGGTAATACCATATATCATGTACGTGAAGGCATCTGGATGACACATACTTCACTGTAACATAAAGCCTAAATTTCACAGTGACACAGACAAGCAGAGGTGCTACGACATTGCATGCCTCTGTGTCATCTTCCAAGAGTTGACTTCTCCCAGGAACAGCAGGTAACTCACCAGTCATTTGCCCACTCAAGTGGATATATTTCAGACGGTAACAGGATTTTTCAAAATCTTCTCCTGTTTATAATGTCGCTTATTTAGGATTCAAATGTGGCTAGAAATTGATGCCCCAACAGTTCCACCTTTTCTAGAAAACCAGAACTTTCAACAATGAGCAGGGGCGTAACTACCATAGCGGCAGACCATGCGACTACTATGGGGCCCAGGGCAAAAGGGGCCCAGTCTTAGTTGGGATCATCCCCTCTTCTACTGGAGGTAAAAACGTGGTCAGGACTCTACCCTCTAAAGGAACAACTTTTAGCAAATAAGGCAGTGGAAAAATGGCCTAAGGCCTCTTTAACATGAGCGAGTTTTCCGCATGGGTGCAATGTGTGACGTGAACGCATAGCACCCGCACTGAATCCTGACCCATTCATTTCTATGGGTCTGTGTACATGAGCGTTTTTTTTCACACATCAGTTCTGCATTGTGTGAAAAACGCAGCATGTTCTATATTCTGTGTTTTTCACGCAGCCCTGGTCCCATAGAAGTGCATGGAGCTTCAGTGAAAAACGCATTGCATCCTGAAGGATGTGCGGTTGCAGTGTGTTTTTCACTGTTGCTTAAAGATGTTGTTTGTATACCTTCAGTTTTTTATCACGCACGTGAAAAACGCATCAAAACGCATTGCACCCGCGTGGAAAAAACTGAACAACTGAACAACTGAACGCAATCGCAGACAAAACTGACTGAACTTGCTTGCAAAATGGTGCGAGTTTTCCTGAACCCACCCTGAACACATCCGGACCTAATCCGTCTCGCTCGTGTGAAAGAGGCCTTAGGGTCATTGAAAAGGGTTTAGGCAGAAACCCTTCTGTCTTGTGTGGACGGCCTGGTTTTATCCTTGCTATGGGGCCCTTACTTCTCTATGTATACCACTGTAACTATTTCGATCCCCCCAAACACATGCATGGTCAGAACGGCTAGGAGAGGGAGAGGGGAATGGGAAAGGGTAAACAAGATTAGGGATGTTGAATTCCAACATGCATGACCATTCTCTCCTGACATCTACAGAGAATCGGGATGGTTAGCCGATCCTGACAAAATTGGTGGGTTTGGCAGACATACATCTATTGAGTATGGCCAGTTTAGGCTAAATAAGTTGCTTGGCACACTTTTTTTAGTGGTACTGTTTAAAGGCATCTGAACATTTCCATCTTAATAATTCCCTCTTTCCCAAGTCCAATAAGCTGATTGTTCCAGATCTGGCTGCTGAAACCCAAGGTGAAGCAGGCCGAATAGCGCCTGACTATTTAAATCTGTCCCTCCTGTGGACAGAATCAGCACCTATTCACATGGGACATCCTTCTAGGACACCTATATGCCATAATATGACATGATTCACTTCCTTTTATTATGGCGCAGACAGGTCTACAAGCAGTGGCGTAGTTATAGGGGTTGCAGCGTTCGCAGTTGCCACCCCCTGATTATACGGAAGCCAAGGTTGGCACATAACAGGTAAGAAATAGTGTTAGGTTCCCGTCCTACAGAGATCACCTGGACGATTTGGTGGACGGGTCCAGATAATTTTGTACAAAATATATTTGCCAAGAATCTCTAATTTACTAAACAAGCATAGCATTAGCTCCAGAATACTTCATATCTCTATGGCATTTTGTGCTTTATCTGGTTAGCAGTGTGCCGTTGCATTGTATGTATTTTCCTTTCCTTGTGTATTTAGCCATAGCAACGTGCACCTGCGCACTGGGATGTGCTGACTGAAATTCCCCTTTTTTTCTTTGTTATTTTTTTTTGCAATCACGGACTGGAGCTCTATTGGGGGCACTGGGGGCATTTCACTGGCACTGGGGGCATTTTACAGGCACTGGGGGCATTTTTTACTGGCACTGGGGGCATTTTACTGGCACTGGGGGCATTTTTACTGGCATTAGGGGCATTTTACTGGCACTGGGGCATTTTACTGGCCCTGGGGGCATTTTTCTAGCACTGGGGGCATTTTTACTGGCACTGGGGGCATCATTTTCTACTGGTACATGGGGGCACTGGGGGCATTTTTACTGGCACATGGGGGCACTGGGGGCATTTCTTACTGGCACATGGGGCACTGGGGGCATTTTTACTGGCACTGGGGGCATTTTTACTGGCACTGGGGGCATTTCTTACTGCACATGGGGCATTTTTACTGGCACATGGGGCACTGGGGGCATTTCTTAATGGCATGGGAGCACTAGGGGCATTTTTACTGGCACATGGGGGCACTGGGGGCATTTCTTACTGGCACATGGGGGCACTGGGGGCATTTCTTACTGGCACATAATTTGGGGGCATTTCTTACTGGCACATAATTTGGGGGGCATCTATGGGGGTGGGACACTTTTTACTGGCACATGATTTTTGGGGAATCAATTGGGGGAACTTCTGGTGCATTATTGGGGCGTTTCTTACTGGCACATAATTTGAGGGGCATCTATGGGTGTGTAGCACTTCTTACTGGCACATTATTGGGGGGCACTATGGGGGCACTTCTTACTGGCACATTATTGGGGCACTTCGTACTGGCACATTATTGGGGGGCACTTCTGGCACATTATTGGGACACTTCTTACTGGCACATTGGAAGCATTGTTACTTCTGGGGCACAGTGGGGACATTAGTACTGTTGGGGGCACTATTACTAACAAGTGCACTCTGGCAGAGAATTATTAGTTGGGACTTTGGGGAGCACTATTACTGTGGGGGCACGTGGCACAGTATCAGCGCAGTTATTTCTGGGGGACGTTATGTTTACACTATTACTGTCAGGGACACTTTTTGCTAGGCGCAGTTAAATCAGAGGAGACGTCACTGGATGTAAGAGGTATGGGGCGCTGTATTATACTGGATGTAAGAGGTATGGGACGCTGTATTATACTGGATGTAAGAGGTATGGGACGCTGTATTATACCGGATGTAAGAGGTATGGGGCGCTGTATTATACTGGATGTAAGAGGTATGGGACGCTGTATTATACCGGATGTAAGAGGTATGGGGCGCTGTATTATACTGGATGTAAGAGGTATGAGGCTGTATTATACTGGATGTAAGAGGTATGAGGCGCTGTATTATACTGGATGTAAGAGGTATGGGGCGCTGTATTATACTGGATGTAAGAGGTATGGGGCGCTGTATTATACTGGATGTAAGAGGTATGGGACGCTGTATTATACTGGATGTAAGAGGTATGAGGCGCTGTATTATACTGGATGTAAGAGGTATGGGGCGCTGTATTACACTGGATGTACGAGGTATGAGGCTGTATTATACTGGATGTAAGAGGTATGGGGCGCTGTATTATACTGGATGTAAGAGGTATGGGGCGCTGTATTATACTGGATGTAAAGAGGTATTGGGCGCTGTATTATACTGGATGTAAGAGGTATGGGGCGCTGTATTATACTGGATGTAAGAGGTATGAGGCGTTGTATTATACTGGATGTAAGAGGTATGGACGCTGTATTATACCCGGATGTAAAAGAGATATGGGGACGCTGTATTATACTGGATGTAAGAGGTATGGGGCGCTGTATTATACCGGATGTAAGAGGTATGGGGCGCTGTATTATACTGGATGTAAGAGGTATGAGGCGCTGTATTATACTGGATGTAAGAGGTATGGGGACGCTGTATTATACTGGATGTAAGAGGTATGGGGCGCTGTATTATACCGGATGTAGAGGTAGGGGCGCTGTATTATACTGGATGTAAGAGGTATGGGGCGCGTATTATACTGGATGTAAGAGTATGGGGCGCTGTATTATACTGGATGTAAGAGGTATGGGGCGCCTGTATTATACTGGATGTAAGAGGTATGGGGCCTGTATTATACTGGATGTAAGAGGTATGGGCGCTGTATTATACTGGATGTAAGAGTATGGCGCGCTGTATTATACTGGATGTAAGAGTATGGGGCGCTGTATTATACTGCGATTAAGAGGTATGGGGGCTGTATTATACTGGATGTAAGAGGTATGGGGCGCTGTATTATACTGGATGTAAGAGGTATGAGACGTTGTATTATACTGGATGTAAGAGGTATGGGACGCTGTATAATACCGGATGTAGAGGTTATGGGGCCTGTTTATTATACTGGATGTAAGAGGTATGAGGGCGCTGTATTATACTGGATGTAAGGAGGTTATGAGGCGCATTGTAGTTATCTGGATGTAAGAGGTATGAGGCGTTGTATATTATACCCGGATGTAAGAGGTAATGGGGCGCCTGTATTATACCGGGATGATAAGAGGTATGGGCGCTGTATTATACTGGATGTAAGAGGTATTGGGGCGCTGTATTATACTGGATGTTACGAGGTATGGGGGACTGTATTATAGCTAGGATGTAAGAGTTATGGGGCGCTTGTTATTAATACCTGGATGTTAAGAGGTATGGGGCCTGTATTTATACTGGATGTAAGAGGTATGGGGCGCTGTATTATACTTGGATGGTAGAGGGTATGAGGTTGTTGTATTATACTGGATGTAGAGGTATGGGACGTGTATTACTGGATGTAAGAGGTATGGGGCGCTGTATTATACTGGATGTAAGAGGTATGGGGCGCTGTATTATACTGGATGTAAGAGGTATGGGGCGCTGTATTATACTGGATGTAAGAGGTATGGGCGCTGTATTATACTGATGTAAGAGGTATGAGGGCTGTATTATACTGGATGTAAGAGGTATGGGGCGCTGTATTATACTGGATGTAAGAGGTATGGGGCGCTGTATTATACTGGATGTACGAGGTATGGGGCTGTATTATACTGGATGTAAGAGGTATGGGCGCTGTATTATACTGGATGTAAGAGGTATGAGGCGCTGTATTATACTGGATGTAAGAGGTATGGGGCGCTGTATTATACTGGATGTAAGAGGTATGGGGCGCTGTATTATACTGGATGTAAGAGGTATGGGGCGCTGTATTATACTGGATGTAAGAGGTATGGGGCGCTGTATTATACTGGATGTAAGAGGTATGGGGCGCTGTATTATACTGGATGTAAGAGGTATGGGGCGCTGTATTATACTGGATGTAAGAGGTATGGGGCGCTGTATTATACTGGATGTAAGAGGTATGAGGCGCTGTATTATACTGGATGTAAGAGGTATGAGGCGCTGTATTATACTGGATGTAAGAGGTATGGGCGCTGTATTATACTGGATGTAAGAGGTATGGGGCGCTGTATTATACTGGATGTAAGAGGTATGGGGCGCTGTATTATACTGGATGTAAGAGGTATGGGGCGCTGTATTATACTGGATGTAAGAGGTATGGGGCGCTGTATTATACTGGATGTAAGAGGTATGGGGCGCTGTATTATACTGGATGTAAGAGGTATGGGGGCGCTGTATTATACTGGATGTAAGAGGTATGGGGCGCTGTATTATACTGGATGTAAGAGGTATATGGGGCGCTGTATTATACTGGATGTAAGAGGTATGAGGCGCTGTATTATACTGGATGTAAGAGGTATGGGGCGCTGTATTATACTGGATGTAAGAGGTATGGGGGCGCTGTTATTATACTCGGATGTAAAGAGGGTATGAGGCCGCTGTATTTATACTGGACTTGTAAGAGTATGAGGCGCATGTATTATACTGGATGTAAAGAGGTATGGGGCGCTGTATTAATACTGGATGCTAAGAGGAGGTATGGGGGCAACATGTATTATACGGGATGTAAAGAGGTTATGGGGCGCTGTATTATACTGGATGTAAGAGGTATGGGGCGCTGTATTATTACTGGATGTAAGAGGTAAGGGCACTGTATTATACTGGATGTAAGAGGTATGAGGCGCTGTATTATACTGGATGTAAGAGTTATGGGGCGCTGTATTATACTGGATGTACGAGGTATGGGGCGCTGTATTATACTGGATGTAAGAGGTATGGGGCGCTGTATTATACTGGATGTAAGAGGTATGAGGCTGTATTATACTGGATGTAAGAGGTATGAGGCTGTATTATACTGGATGTAAGAGGTATGAGGCGCAGTATTATACTGGATGTAAGAGGTATGGGGCGCTGTATTATACTGGATGTAAGAGGTATGGGGCTGTATTATACTGGATGTAAGAGATATGAGGCGCTGTATTATACTGGATGTATGAGGTATGGGGCGCTGTATTATACTGGATGTACCAGATATGGGGCGCTGTATTATACTGGATGTAAGAGGTATGGGGCACTGTATTAGGCTACATTCACACGAACATTGTGTTTTGCAGTCTGCAAATTGTGGATCCGCAAAAAAAGGATGATGTTCCGTATGGCATCCGTTTTTTTTGCAGATCCACTGTAACAATGCCTACCCTTGTCCGCAAAACGGACAAAAATAGGAATGGACATACAGATGCGGACAGCACACAGTGTTCATTTAAGTGAATGGGTCCGCATCTGAGCCGCAAAATATGCAGATCGGAGGCTGAAAAAAACAACTGTCGTGTGAATGTAGCCTTACCCTGTATGTACTGTAGTGATATACGTAATGTTAGGAGGGAAAAGGTTAAGGCGAGAATTTGGCATGGGGGGGGGGTTCAATTTTTGACTTGGCCGGCAGAAAAGCTAGGTGCACCAGCGCTGAGGGAAGGGCCCCCCGCCCAAGCTGAACTCTTGCACCAGGGCCCATGAGCTTTTAGCTACGGCCCTGTCTACAAGCTATCTACAAGCTATATTCTTTAAACAATAAATGCCTACAAACATCAGCAATTTTACCTGCAGTTTTCTTTGTGATTTCATAGGACCTTCTATGTGTGAACCTTGCATGAAATCCATGTCTCCAATGTGTCTCGTTACCTGCTCTATATTTCCCCTAGAACAGATTTCCTAGCATTAGTCGCTATAAAATGTGCTTTCTGAATTTCAGGCTTCATGTGGATATCATTTATTCGTGTTATGTATAGTCACGTCTTGCCCATTTTCGTGTACGCCATTACAAACAAGTGTTAGGGAGAAATTTAAGCTCTAGACACCTCTGTGTGCGACTGCATCTGCTTTTCACTGCCGTAAGACTGAACGCTTTACCAGCATGACAAAGCATGAGCTGAAATTGTCACCAAGTCTCTTATACATTTATCGGTGTATTCTGTATGGAGGGAACCAATATTTCAAGCCTCAGAATACACTGAAAATATTTTAGGCTTCAAAATGTATGGAACTTAAGGAAAATTAGCTTAAAAGTGGAGTAGTAGTCCATAACTAACGTGATTGCTGCTTCCATTTTCCAAAGGTCCTCGGAGCTGGGATAGGATCGGTGGTGATTGGTAACCCATTCTTCCCCTTTCCGTTTCATTCTCATCATATATCACTATGTTATCTCAACTTACAGACCAAGTTACACTAGTTTTTATATCATAAGAAATTATTATGTGATTTTTTTTTCAATGAAATGAATATCTTATTTTGCCTATGATTCTTATAATTTACAGGTAATTATATCATTAACATGAAAAAACTATATGTTATGCAAAATAAATTGCTTATGTATTCTACTCTTGGAAATGTATCAAATTCCCACAAAAACCATCAAACCGGCGCTCTTGTTAACACATTGTGTGGTTGCATAGAGGCCATCCAGTAATTTAGCAAGTCCATCAGCCAATACTCTCTGTCATCAGAATCAACCCTATACAACCAAGCATATAGCATGGTAGGGTTAATGAAGCTGAGTAAATCCATACCTTTCTTCTGTCAGTGTCGGCGTTCTGGAGAAATTAATAATTTTACTTTATGCAAATCAGCTATTGGAGCACCAGGAGGCAGGCCTATGCGGTTTGAGCACCACTCCAGCGAACGCCCCTGGTGCCTCCATCCTTATAAACATGACTCCCCCCCCTTAGAGTGACAGCACTGATCTCTTGCGCCTGCCCACCACATCTTTTGCTGCTTGCATTAGCTGCGTGCGCACTAATCATCTTCATTGCTCGGCAAGCAGCAGAAGATGTGGTGCGCATGCGCCATTCTCGGAAACCAGTGCGCAGATGCGAGAGATCAGGGCTAGACTAAAGTTTATAAGGAAGGAGGTGTCAATATAGAGCACAAGGGATGTCGCTCAAGTGGTGGCCAAAGCACTTCTGTAAGTGAATGGGGCTGAGTGTGATACCAAGCACATCTGCAATACAATGTACAGCGCTGTGCTTGGTAAGCTGTGAGAAAACTGCGGCGCTCACAGGAGTGCCATTGCCTTCTCAAACAGTTGCAGCGCTCACAGGAGTGCCATTGCCTTCTCAAACAGTTGCGGCGCTCACAGGAGTGCCATTGCCTTCTCAAACAGTTGCGGCGCTCACAGGAGTGCCATTGCCTTCTCAAACAGTTGCAGCGCTCACAGGAGTGCCATTGCCTTCTCAAACAGTTGCAGCGCTCACAGGAGTGCCATTGCCTTCTCAAACAGTTGCGGCGCTCACAGGAGTGCCATTGCCTTCTCAAACAGTTGCGGCGCTCACAGGAGTACCATTGCCTTCTCAAACAGCTGATAGGCGGGGGTGCCGGGTGTTGGACCCTCACCGATCAGATACTGATGACCTATCCAGATGATAGGTCATCAGTAGTAAAATCCCGGAAAACCCTTTTAAGAGTTGTGACCCTCTCAATAAATTTGGCACATTTTACGTCAGCTTACTTTGGGTTAAGCCAATCTTAATAAATCTACCCTGTAACGTTTTCCTTACCCCCTGTGATGGATGTTTGTACGTTGCTTTTTTATTTCATGCCTCTTTTCCACAAATCGGACATAATGTAGTGCATGACAATCTCTTTCTAACAAAGCTAGAACCAGCCGTGTACCTCACATGGATCCAGAGATCTCCACATTCATTGCTCTGCTGACAGCTCAGAGGGCGTGCACTTTCTCAGGGGTGAGTCCTTTCTGCTGCAGCAGGTGGCTATTCTAAAATTTTAATTACATGCAATTACAAAAGTATTCAGATCCAGGTCCTGGTTTGAAAAACGGAGAATATTTTTTTGTGGGACAGCCCATAATAAAAAAATAAAAAAAATGACCTAAACGATAGGTCATTTTCCGAAGATACATTCCCTTTAAAGCAGTTTTCTGTGAGCAGTTTTCTGTCAGAAGAGACATTTTACTCCTGGAAAACCCCTTTAAGCTGAAGGGAACTAGACTATATTGTAACTCATACTGGGCAGGCAATGTGCTGTGTGTATCCAATAATGACTACATTCAATTCATATTCAATTCTGAAAATATTCTAAAAATACATGAGGTGCATCTAGATGGCTACTTATCTCACTGGCACAGATGGCTGGTGTCCACCATAATCCTCCAGTGAGCATCATTCTTCCACGTACGATTTTACAAGTGGAAACTTCTCCTTCCTATTACTATAACTCTAATTATCATTGAAGAAACTGGTATCACAAAGACAGACTGCCACACCAGAGGTTTAAAATTAATTATTTCTAACAATCGTTCACTAAACCTGTGACTTACTTAGTAAATCATTAACACCTTCTTCCTAAGTAGTATTCTAATTTGTCGTTACCTGCATTGGAATTGGCCCGCTCCCATTACATGTACATCATGGGTAACCACCACAATGTGAAAGGTGTGTAGGCAGGAGGAGGCTGCTGTCACACATAGATCTTGGTGTTTGAGGAGTTTTGCAGTTTTTGGTGCATTTTATAGGCATATTTTCCAGTGTTTTTTAGCTATTCATTTCTCCCTCCTTGCCTGGAATTTTTCCCATAGATATCAGTGCTCCCGACTAAAAAAAGTACCTAGGAGCCATTGGCTCCTGAACTGAAAAATTTAGGAGCCAAATTAAATTTTTAGTCGCCAAATTTAAATACATATGATTATAATTAAAAAAAGACTTGGAAGAGAAGATGGAACGTCCAGCTAATAATAGAACAGTCCTGTCCTATTTTTTTGGAGGGACAAGGTGACTAAAAAATGGCGAATTGTGCAGATTTTTTTTTTCTGTTACATGTTCACCACATGTGAACATGTGGAGATTTTTTTTTAAATATTTTAATAGCTTGGACTTTTCGGACGTGGTAATATGTAAAATGTTTATTTATTGTTAATATATTTTATATGTAAAATTGGGAAAGGGGGGTGACTAAGGGTACCACACCTGAGGGGTTAATTGCCGCGTTTCCCTGTTATTGAGGCCGGGTATTTCATACCGCTGCCTCCTATACTTGAACTAATGTGCTTTTTTTTTTACTTTTTATTTAGTAACTATTAGCCCCCTAGGGGCTAGAACCTGGGATCTTTATCCCGTGTTCTATTCAACCTAATAGAGATCTATTAGGGTGAATAGGACTTCAAAAGCACCCTGCTGCCCTGGGCTTTGTGCACAGGGCAGCAGGTAGCTTACCATGGCAGCCAGGACTTCAGTAGCGTCCTGGTTGCCATGGCAACCAATCGGAGCCCCGCGATTACACTGCTGGGGCTCCAATCGGTATCTACCACTGCCACCAATGAAGGAGGGTTGGGGGGGCGCACTGCGCCACCATTGTTTATTATACAGTGGGGTTCGGAGGGAGGGCGCACTGCGTCACCAATGAAGTTAACTCTGTTTCATAAAAGCACAGGAGCGGGTGCCGGCGCGGGATCACATAGCCGGCACCTGACTTGTATTATATGGAGCTGCAGTCAGCGGTAATTAACCCCTCAGGTGCCGCACCTGAGGGGTTAACTGCGGCATATGGGAGCTCCCCATAATACAGGTCGGGTGCTGGCTATGTGATCCCGTGCCGGCACCCGCTCCTGTACTTTTATGAAACAGAGTTAACTTCATTGGTGGCGTAGTGCGCCCTCCCTCCGAACCCCCCTGTATAATAAACATTGGTGGCGCAGTGCACCCCCCCAACCCCCTTTCATTGGTGGCAGTGGTAGATACCAATCGGAGCCCCAGCAGTGTAATCGCGGGGCTCCGATTGGTTGCCATGGCAACCAGGACGCTACTGAAGTCCTGGCTGCCATGGTAAGCTACCTGCTGCCCTGTGCACAAAGCCCAGGGCAGCAGGGTGCTTTTGAAGTCCTATTCGCCCTCCCCCTCCCCTCCCCTCTCCTCTCCCATTGGTGGCAGTGACAGCAGCAGCACAGGGGGAAGGAAGAGCTTCCTTCTCCCCTGTGCTGCTGAGGGAATATGGAGTGCGCTGACAGCAGCGCGCACCATGTTCTCCGATACTAGGCTGTGCAGTAGCGCAGCCTAGTATCGGTAAATGCTGGTTGGGTCCAAGCGCCATTTGCAAACAATGAGTTGCATTGGCGACCATTTTGGTCGCCATCTGGAGCCCTGGATATACATTGGCATTTTTTTAGATTTTTTTTTGTACCAATTTCTTTCCCAATACTGCTATAACAGGAAGCAACATCAGGGGGAGTACATTCTTTTCTATATAAAATGCAAGGCAAAAAAACACCATTAAAATCTGGTAAGAAATCAATATGCTGCGAGAAAAAACCCTATCAAATGAATGAAACTAATTTTCCGACTTCTGATACTTTTTCTTAATCCCTTCAGGACCCTGCAAGTTTTCATTTTTTACACCCCGCCTTCCTGGGGCCATAACCGTTTCATTTTTCCGTTCACATAGCCGTTGTTTTTTTGTGGGACATGTTGCACCTTCTAATGTCACCATTTAATATTGCATACGATGTAGTGGGGAGCTGGAAAAAAAAGGAAATTTTCCAAATGGAATTGGAAGTAGAAATGGAAAGAAAAACCCAATTCTGCCATAGTTTTATGGGTTTCATTTTTACAGCATTCCTTAAGCACTAAACCTGACCTGTTATCTTCATTCTCGGGGTCAGTATGATTACAGTGATACCACATTTATAGTTTTTCTTTTGTTTTAATACTTATAAAAAATAAAAACAATGAAAAAACAATTATTTTTCTTTGCATCACCATATTCTGAACCCCTTAAAAAAATTTTTTTATAGCTACACCTATGGAACAGTGTGACGGCTTGTTTTTTTCTGTATTTTCATGACTATGAAAATTGTAGATTTACACTGAAGGCATCAAAACTATGAATTAACACATGTGGAATTATATACTTAACAAAAAAGTGTGAAACAACTGTAAATATGTCTTATATTCTAGGTTCTTCAAAGTAGCCACCTTTTGCTTTGATTACTGCTTTGCACACTCTTGGCATTCTCTTGATGAGCTTCAAGAGGTAGTCACCTGAAATGGTTTTCACTTCACAGGTGTGCCCTGTCAGGTTTAATAAGTGGGATTTCTTGCCTTATAAATGGGGTTGGGACCATGAGTTGTGTTGGGCAGAAGTCAGGTGGATACACAGCTGATAGTCCTACTGAATAGACTGTTAGAATTTGTATTATGGCAAGAAAAAAAAGCAGCTAAGTAAAGAAAAACTAGTGCCCATCGTTACTTTAAGAAATGAAGGTCAGTCAGTCCGAAAAATTGGGAAAACTTTAAAAGTGTCCCCAAGTACAGTCGCAAAAACCATCAAGTGCTACAAAGAAACTGTCTCACATGAGGACCGCCCCAGGAAAGGAAGACCAAGAGTCACCTCTGCTGCGGAGGATAAGTTCATCCGAGTCACCAGCCTCAGAAATCGCAGGTTAACAGCAGCTCAGATTAGAGACCAGGTCAATGCCACACAGAGTTCTAGCAGCAGACACATCTCTACAACAAACTGTTAAGAGGAGACTGTGTGCAGCAGGCCTTCATGGTAAAATAGCTGCTAGGAAACCACTGCTAAGGACAGGCAACAAGCAGAAGAGACTTGTTTGGACTAAAGAACACAAGGAATGGACATTACACCAGTGGAAGTCTGTGCTTTGGTCTGATGAGTCCAAATTTGAGATCTTTGGTTCCAACCACCGTGTCTTTGTGCGACGCAGAAAAGGTGAACGGATGGACTCTACATGCCTGGTTCCCACTGTGAAGCATGGAGGAGGAGGTGTGATGGTGTGGGGGTGCTTTGCTGGTGACACTGTTGGGGATTTATTCAAAATTGAAGGCATACTGAACCAGCATGGCTACCACAGCATCTTGCAGCGGCATGCTATTCCATCCGGTTTGCGTTTAGTTGGACCATCATTTATTTATCAACAGGACAATGACCCCAAACACACCTCCAGGCTGTGTAAGGGCTATTTGACCAAGAAGGAGAGTGATGGGGTGCTACGCCAGATGACCTGGCCTCCACAGTCACCAGACCTGAACCCGAACGAGATGGTTTGGGGTGAGCTGGACTGCAGAGTGAAGGCAAAAGGGCCAACAAGTGCTAAGCATCTCTGGGAACTCCTTCAAGACTGTTGGAATACCATTTCAGGTGACTACCTCTTGAAGCTCATCAAGAGAAGGCCAAGAGTGTGCAAAGCAATAATCAAAGCAAAAGGTGGGTACTTTGAAGAACCTAGAATATAAGACATATTTTCAGTTGTTTCACACTTTTTTGTTAAGTATATAATTCCACATGTGTTAATTCATAGTTTTGATGCTTTCAGTGTGAATCTACAATTTTCATAGTCATGAAAATACAGAAAACTCTTTGAATGAGAAGGTGTGTCCAAACTTTTGGTCTGTACTGTACAAGTTAGGTCTCTAGTGCAATGAGTGCACCACCGCAATTTGCAAACTAAGAAAAGTGTCATACCTTGGGAACACAGCCTCAGATCAATAAAATAAAAACAGGATTGTGGGCCTTATTCACATTTCAGTTATTTGATCAGTGATTGTAAGCAAAAACCAGTAGTGAAGTATACACAGAGATCAGGTATAATGGAAAGATTTGCTCCTGCTCTGCGTTTTGGGCTCGCACCTGGTTTTGGCTCACAATAACTGATGGAAATCTCTGATCAAACACTAGCTGTGTGAATAAGGCCTTACTCAGATGAACCAGATATATGTCTATGCAAGCAGTTGGATAGGGAGGTCACTGATGACAGATTCCATTTAAATTTCCACAGTCCTTTCTATCCTGCAACAGATTTTGCTATGCAAAGGGCAGAATACTTGAACAGGGGATTCATGCAGCCCCCATGGTACAGTATATATACTTGTGCACGTGGCCTAGTGCCGTGATGGTGAACTGAGTGCCCAAACCGCAACCCAAAACCCACTTATTTATCGCAAAGTGCCAACACAGCAATTTATCCTAATTACTACAGTCCAATATATCTTCCATGTACTTTATCATTTAGCTATAATAGCCTGCCTACATTCAGTGCACTGCTTGTACCGTTCATAGTGCACCCTGCACTGATGAATGGCTAGAAAAGTCTAAGGCATATTGGTACACCATAGACTTTTTCCAGGATGTGGGTGCCCACAGAGAGGGCTTCGAGTGCCGCCTCTGTCACCCATGCCATAGGTTCACCACCAGTGGGGCTCATTTACATGCAGCTTTACAAGGGACAGGACCCACAAAAAAGTAGCCCATTAAAGTCAATAGGTTAATGCATATGGACTCTACCTCACTAATGCAAAAAGGACTCCATATAAATTAATTGATCGCATTTGGTTGCATTTGTCATTCAGGACTTGCCCATTCAAGTCAATCAGTCAATGACTAAAAAAATGAATCACACAGAAGGACGGTCCATTGTCACTGATGGTGGCTAGGAGATGCAGTGTGATATTCTTCACAAGAACAAGGGAACACTTTCACTCACAGAAGTTTAGTACCGCTCCTGTGCATAACTCTGAGACCCCCTATTATATTTGCTTAGTGTTCTGCCAGTCCTAACTAGTATAATTCCTGAGAAGACTGTCAGCCACACTGTAATACTGCCGAGGAATACACACAAATAATTGCACACTGTGGGGGCGAACAAAGGATTGAACAAGTTAAAATCAGACCCATCTTATTTCCACAGGACATGGGGGTTTTGTCAAGTTGTTCTCATATACCTCAAATTGCTTGAAGATCCTGTGGAAATCTGTGGGATCCGCCGGCAAATATGTCATGTGTATGGCTAGCTGCCCAAGAGCTGAAGGACATGTGGTGATGAGTACAGGAGAGGGAGGAGCATAGTGGAGGGGAGGAATGGTGAGGAAGGACCTGTGATGACATCACCCTCATATGATAGGTACAGGAGGGGGCGGAGCTCCACAGTGGTGGGGAAAGACCTGTGATGACATCACCCTCATATGATCGGTACAAGAGGGGGCGGAGCTCTGCAGTGGTGGGGAAAGACCTGTGATGATGTCATGTGATATGAGATGGCAGAGCTTTGTGTGGAGAATAAATTGGATGGAATCAGTGCAAGAGCCAGGGAAATGTTGGGAGTTGTAGTTCTCTCCTCTTATACTTCCTCCCCGTAATGTCCTCTGATATCACATAATAAAAGCCTGGACATGATGGGAGTTGTAGTCCTCTCCTCTTATTTCCACCCTGTAATGTCCTCTGATATCACATAATTACACCCTGGACATGCTGGTAGTTATAGTTCTCTAGTTGCAGTTCTCTCCTCTCACACCTCTTTCTTGTAATGTCCAATAGCAAACTCTTGGAGGCAGCGAGGAAAGGAGTTAAATATTGCAAGTAGGCACCAAGTTTACTGAGTAAAGAAATGATTTATTTTATCCATTTCTAGTGTAATTTGGCTGATGCTGCCATATAGATTATGGTTTCCATACTGTGTTGTAGCATCATCACCAGCTGTCCCGGGTATGATGTCCTCCTTTTGTGGATGTGATGTTCTCCTTTTTGAGGATTATGAAAGTAGCCACCCTGACTGTAGCCAGACTAGCTGGACATTTTTTTTTAGTTAATTTAGCAGGAAGAAAAAAAAATAGTCGAGATTATAATTGGCAATCGTCAATAAACTTGAAATAATCAAGATTTAATTTTTTTTTGCCAAAATTGCCCAGCCCTAGTTAACTTACCCCTTATCCACAGGTTAGGAGATAAGTCTCTAATCAACTACTGGGTCCTCTGCCAATTACCAGAATGGGGGCCTGTATTTCCCTATTTGAATGATGTGGAAGACATGCATGCTGCTGCTTCATTAGATTCTATGGGGTGCTTGTACTCCGCTATCTCCGGCATCTTATATACAGGGGCGGACTTGGAACTTAAAGGGGCCCTGGAAATAATACTAAAAGTGGCCACTTAGTTTAGTTGGGTCCAAATTGATGGAAGGCAGGGCCAGTGATACCATATTGCGGCACATTATACCGCCCCCAACAGAGCCAAATACCACAGTCCATGATAAAATACTGCCAGCAGCACAAAATACATCCTCAAAAACTAGAAAGATTATATCTCACCCACTGCTGACAAATATTGATGCACAAGGCTGACCAAAATACCACCATGTGAATGTCCCCTTAGGAATACTTGCTTTTCAGGAGCCTAGAAAAGCTGAGTGACTGTCCCTATGGAAGTTATAATGGCAGCAGCAATTCAAGAAAAAAAAATTCAATTTTAACAATCAGACACATAAAACAAGTGACTGTATATACTGTACCGTCTGCTTACAACATATACTCATTATAGCGTGCAGCCGTCTTCACCTGCCTTGAACTCTGCAGGCAGACCACCCCCACCTTCCCTTCACTCCCCAGTCTGAGAGCAATGGGAGATGGTAATACATATATATATATATATATATATATATATACTGCCTATCTTCTAGACTAGGAAGCAGTCTCCATGTTACGGAGACAAGTGGACACACTTGCTCCAAGAGAAAGAAAAGGCAATATAATGAAGCCTGTAAATATGGAGGGAGGGGGTAGTTGTGTAGAAATCCTGTCATGAAGTCCGCCTCTCTGTGGGGTCCCCAGAGCTTTTGTCCTCTGCAGACCTATTAATTCATCAGCCTGTCTGTCATTGTGTCTCCCTGCGGACACCATAACAAACTGGCACTGGCTGCTTCTCTGTTAGAGGCCCGACTAGGCAGCCACCAGCAGAGCTCACTTTGTGCCCACACCAGGAGCTGACAGAAAGCAGAGCTGCTGCAGAACCTCTTACACTAGAACCCCAGCAGTCAGAGCCAGTTCTGCCCTCCGTATCATTGTAAATGCAGCCAGCCCCATGCTGTCACCTCTGACAGGTGTCACCGGCTCCCATACTGTGCCCAGCCTAGGAACAACAATCCCCGCAAGAGCTGCCAGCCCTCTGCTCCTTACTTACCTTCATTCACCAGCTTGTAGCTCTGGGATTTCCTGCTCCGTCTCCTCTCTGAAAACTCCATTCTTCTACAGTCAGTGTTATGTTGATGAAGGCAATGCCAGTGACGATAAGAATGAGAAGCACAGGGAAAAAGATCAGACAGATTAAGACGCTGACAAGGAAGGGGAGGGGGAGAATAGAAGAAAATAAGGAAATTAACCGCTAGAGTGTGCCACGGGGAAGCACCCAGCACCGACAGGGTAGAAAACTGCCAGAGGGAGCTTTGACTTCCAACTGGTGTGCGAAGGTAAAGTTTTTCCAGGCTTCCAATAGGAATGTACACAAGGAAAATGCAAAGAAATCAGATGATAATCCCTGGGACTTCCCAGCAGGCGCTGATCTTTATCACGCAGTGTCCTGAGGCGCAAATAATGATACATACGAAGAGCCCCAGAGGACTGAGAGCCGCAGACAGGGCCCGCTCTCTCTCTCTCTCTCTGTTTTGCTTTCTCCTTTTTTTTCTTTTAGGGTCAATGATAAACAGGGGAGAGAATGACTTCGAGACGGAGGGGGGAGCCTGACACCTGCTGGCCAAGTTTAGTCTTACAGCAAGGTGGATTAAAGCAACGTATGGCGTGATGTCATCGACTCAGTACTAGGTAGAAAGAGGAGAAGCGACACCTCAGAAAGAGGCAGGAGAGAGGAACCCGAGAGGCGCGTGCGCAGCCAGTGGTCATTCCTTGGCATTGTCAGTGTGTCTGCTGCAACAGTGACTGGGCTGCTAGAAATGTGCTCACAGGGAAATAGATAGTCCTCATTATGCTCGCTGGGTGCAATCGACAGAAGAGCCATAATTAGCAAACAATAAAACTACTTAGAAACAATGAATTCACATCATGAGCCTTCATTAGACCCCTGTAATACTCCGCTGAAGCTGCAGAGAGACACGTCTTATTCTTCTGCTATTAATCTGTTCTTTCTTCTTTTTCATAGGATTCCTGCTCCCAGGGGTGGTCTGGAGAGCAGACATTGTATGCAGAGGAGCTATGGCTTATTAACTCTTTACTTCTGGACGTCGCACAACTGTGTCAGGGGGCGAGGCTTTGTCACTGCTGTCTCTGCTCAGCCACATCTGACTGCACATGGCCAGACTTCCAGTCTCAGTATAAAGGCGCCAGGTTTAATCTGGTGTCCTCGCTCTGCTGAGCAATCAGGACCAGGATCCAGGAAGATTGCTCTATGTTCTAGATGTGCTTTAGATTGCATGCCTCTCTGTTACTCTATGTTCTAGAGATCTTCTGGATTGCCTGCCTCTCTGTTACTCTATGTTCTAGAGATCTTCTGGATTGCCTGCCTCTCTGTTACTCTATGTTCTAGAGATCTTCTGGATTGCATGCCTACATCTAGCTATATATTCCAGAGGTGCTCTGGACTGCATGTCTATATGTTACTGCAGTATATGTCCCAGAGGTGATTTGGATTGAATACTTATAAGTAGCTATAGGAACCAGAGGGGCTTTGGATTGCATCCCCAAGGAAGGAAGGCAGCACACACATCCAAATAAAGTGATCTGAATACATATAGACAATGTTTCAACAAGATATAGTCCTTTTCAACCATGGAATGCAGCCTTGTGATATTAAATATCACAGACTGCTATGTATACTATAGTTTAGTGGGTGTTCCAGCAACTCTCTGTATGCTTAATACATTATGGTGGTCTCCAGGTTTCATTTTTATGTATTATGTTTTTGAGGAACTTTCCATTCTGTGGCTGTTGACCTTCCAATGGGGTTCTGGATTTTATATCTTTTTGTTATTTGGTTATTTTGCTGCATCGCCAGTCCAATTGCTCTTATCCAGTTATAATTTGGGCAGTGATGCCTAAACCCAGCTACCTTCATGCTACTCTGTGCCCATTGTATTTAGAGGTACTTCAACTTCTAGTATCTTACGCTGGTTTTTCTGTTCTCTCTTAGATGTCCAGCCGCTCAGCTAGATCCGGAAGGAATTCTACTCACAAAACTCATCAGAAGCTTTGCTCATAATGCCAACAACCTCTTCCAGTTAATGTCTGTGCTAACTGTTCCTCACCGCTAAGGGTCCTCTTACACTGATAGATACAGCAGCACATTGTCCGGAAGGAAGCGTTTCTTCCTGACAATCACCTACTCCATGGTGGAGAAGACCGCTAGCTTTACATGCTCATGCCATTGCCAGGGGTGCACCATCAATGAGGCCAAGTAAGGTGAGGTTCCTCAGGCAGCACCAGGTAGGGGCAAGAAAGGGGCAGCCAAAGGGCCATGGGCTGAAGGGAAGGGGTTCAGTTAAGAAATTGGTATTGGGGAGAGAGGGGCGCCATTTTAGTTTTCGTCTCAAGCAGCAGAAAGGCTAGGTGCGCCCGTGGCCATTGCTCATCCCCATACTGACTAGTTGTTTGCTGGCAGATCATTATTACACAGCATGATGTGTTGCGGGCAAATTATAATTTTTGTGACTGCATAAATGATGTATTATTATTTATTATATTCTTTTATCTATTATTATTTATTAATCGGTGGTATATTTACACCGCCAGATAATCGCCAAAGAGCGTTTTTATGAACCCTCTTTAAGGATTATCTGTCGGATTCTCAGCCTGTGTAAAGGGCCCTTAAGAGAAATTTCTCTTTTTCGCCTTCATCAGTTAAAGTAACTTCACTTTGATAAAATAAGACTCTTTCTTGGCTTTTTCAGAAGCCCCATAGTAGTGAATTGAGAGAGCTGCACCTGCGGGGGCCTCTCTATTCACTGCAGCATGCAATGGGGTCCAGTTGTTGAGATAGGTGCGACTCCCATCTCTATTGGATATTTATGGCACATCCTTTGGATATTTTAGGGAATGTAGATTTTCAAATCCGAAGCCTGCCCTATGTCCTGTATATTTTTGAAGATTTTTGCTTCATATTTCACTCCTTTTAATGCTGGAACACGACACATAAAAGTTGTCTTTCCTCTGTTGCATCATCCAGAGTTTAACACTCTCTTTGGAAATTACATTAGCACAAGAACTGTGCAACAGGAGCTACATGAAATGGATTTCCATCATCAACCTTAAGAACACCTGCCGAGCAGGAGCTCTGCGACTCCATTTGCTTCACTGGGACAGCTCCCTCCCATTCAAGTGAGGCTAGGTCATCAATATAGCAAAAGTGTAGAACCCCTTTAAGATCACAATGAACAATGCCAGTATCCTGCTCTAATAAAGGGATAGCATACCTGTTAGCAGATATTCTCAGAGGTGCTGTGCAGGAAGGCTTGGAGAACTAAATCTGGAGTGGCTGCAGAGATGCTGGATACAGGTCAAAGGTTTGAAGGCGTTGTCAGGCAAGCCAGGTCAGTGATGTGTGGGGGATCAACAGTACCAAACCGGTAGACAAACTCATAATCTAGAAATCAAGTGGAAGAGTCAATATGATCATAGAAAGTTTACAGCAGGAGTTCAGGAAACAAACAAGGATCAGAACAAACAGCTTGAGAGAAACACCAGAGAATCTGAGCTTCTGATAAATAAGACAATGGCCTCGTGTTTAAATCAAAATTTTAAGTTAAATATAATTTGTTTTGAACTTCTGGTGCAGTTTTCTTATGGTCTAATAATATGTTTAGACTTCCTGTTCTGTACAGGTAACTTTTCAGTAGCCCTTGCATTGTCATCATAGGTTCTCTGGATCTGGACTAGCCAGATTCCTTAATGAGAACCGGCGGAGATTTGGTCAGACAAAAACTGTTGTGTGCAGCAATATTTTTCTGGCGAATCCCGACATAAATGCAGAGGAGCAGTAAGATCCCCACTGGATCCCATTATAGGGATCCCATTATATGGGTTCCAACAGGGACATGGCAATATCCGGCTATGATGGATACAGAGACCTGCAAAAAACAGCCTGTCGGATTTCTGTGCCACCTGTGTGAAAGAAGCCTTAGGGAGACCATCAGGGACAGAGGGACAGACTGGAAAAGAAGGGTACTAGAAAAACAGATTCACTTTTCACTGCATCTTTCACTCAAAGATGATATCAATCATGGGTTTCAATGAGCGGCTGAACTTTAGGTACTTCCTGTAGTGGCACACAGTATTTGGTGAGTCAAATGTTTTTCTCCTGTTTTTTTGTTTCTTTTTTGGTCCCAAGGGGCACGGCTTATCAATAAGGGTGCAACTAGTTTGATAGATCATCCTTTATAATTGACCATACCGTTCCATCTAATAATTTCATCTAAAGTATCAATCTAATTTGCTGGGTGGTTGTAATGGTGGGCACTGCTTCTCCATATAAGTGTATAGAGTATGATATATTATCTACCACCCTACCACATAAATTGTTTATTACTTCTTTAGTTTTTTTAACAGTAGTCATAGCATGCTATGCCCTATGCTTGAAATATATGCAAGGAAAAGCAAAAAGCTCCTGTTGTAAATCCCAAGTGTATCCATAGGGCTCCATTCACCTGGCAGAGGCCCAAAGAGTGCCTTTAGTCCCCAACAGGCCAGTATATGACATGATACATTTTTAGGGTATGGAATAGCACAGTAGCCACATTACTCTACACAGTGTGTGGCAATGGGGCTGCCATAGTGACAGGCAGGTGGCAGCAGAGCTGCTGGAGTGTCATATTTATGACACCAAAATGCACCCAGGACGTCACAAAGCTGTGGAAAAAGAGACTAGTTTGCTGCAGTTGGGGGACAGAAGGGTGGGCCCCCAACTCCATTCACTCCACCAATGTTGTGGAAAGAAGCTATGAGACTTAGTAGCAGCCACCTGGGAGAGCTCCATAAGAGATGGCTGAGCTCTTCGCTCAAGGTTCATAGTCTGGAAAGAGTGGGTTCTTGATGGGTACCAACCATAGTACCCAGAAGACAGTGAACCCAAAGCACTAAGTGATCCATGATTATAAATGGCATACATTACATAGTGATCTGTTGCATCATTTACTATAGCTTTTTGCTGTGATTTTGCACATTTTACAATTTTGTTCATATTTACCAACATTTTTTTATTTGGAATAAATCTTTATTAGTTTATGGGACCGAATTGCTTTCAACTGCAGGACCAGGCACAGTCAGAACCAAATGTGTGACGCTGTACCTGGTAAGCAATGAGGGGGATGCAGGACTTGTACTCCCACCAATAAGATATTGATAAATTATCCTAAGGTTTTACTATCAACATTATAATCATAGAGAAGCCCTTTAAGGGTAGAAAACAAATTACAGCATGGTGCATGCATTTTCAGATGTCAGATGCATTATGATGTAAAGAAACCGTGCCTCCAAATATCAACTGATGGTGCCTGTATGGCAGCAGATGATGACTGTGCAACTCTATACTAGGGAGTCCTATTATATCAGGCTGCACCCCTTGGCATATGCATGGGGCCTAAACCGCTGGCCAGGTTTTAGAAACATACAATTTTACAAATTATTAGGATTATTAGGTATTACAATGGCATAACGGATTACAGCATCATTGAACAGCTGCATAAAAGTATAAAGCCATATACAGTAGGGCATATATTTCCCAATGAAATCAATGGGAAGCTGTTTGGTAGCGGTTTGAATGTGTGTTGCCCCTTGTAACATGCCCATTTTATGCACAGAGCTACGCAGTGTTTTTTTTGGTTGTGTGAACATAGCCTGAGTCATTGCAAATAATATCAAAATGAATATACCTCTTGTTGACAATGAAAACAAAACTCCTTTGCTATAACTAAAAAAAACTGTAATGTTATCTCGCCAAGGGAATATATAATGTAGCGCTGAGAAGTTTATCTTTTTTAACTTAACCCCTTAATGGCTGTCTAAAGTCTTTCCACAGAGGGAGCTACAGGTAGGTAGTAGGAACAACATTGCTTGGTATCACTGGAGTAGAGGAGGGAGGGTGACTGCTTCGCTGTACATTCCTGCAGTACAACTGAGCTGTTTCAAAAACAAAAAAGCTTCTGTTCCTCTGCAATCTGGCCCATAGATCAGCTTACTGATCTATGGACCAGATGGGAGAAATCCCCAATCCCCTTTATTCAACCTGCTGATCACTGTCATGGCAGCATAGTCCAAGGTGGTTCCCCCATCCCCACTTGGATTGGTTCATCAAGTATTCAATTGACCTAGTATGAGACTGGGGGATATCTGCAGTCAGCCCTGGGAACCCTTTCTAAGTCCACTCAGCTGTAATAAACTAAATTATAAACAATAATTATGTAATTCACAGTTTTTCTATATTAGGGTTACAAAAAAAAAATACACAGTACCCTCAAACATCGCCCTGAAAACAATCTCTCCCAAATAAAACACGGCCTCACCCATTCCTGTAGCTGACAGAAGTTGATTTTTACCTTCATTTTTTCAATCCCCATTGGCTGAGGAGTGGGAGAGGGCGTGGCCTGACCGGGGGCGTGGTTTAGCGGGACCTTGGGGGGGGGGGTTGCTTTTAAGTCCTTTTAGTGGAAGAAAACATCTTTTATTACTACTGAACAGTAGTAGTCTAATATTAGTCTATTTCATCTAATGTTTCTGTGTGTTGTTGCAGAGAGAAACTCACCCTCCCACCCCTGCAGCTGACAGAAGTTTATTTTTACCTTCCTTTTTTCAATCCCCATTGGCTGCGGAGGGGGAAGGGGGGCGTGGCCTGACAGGGTGTGGCTTAGTGAAACCTGGAGCAGGTGTTGTAAGTCCTTCTTTTGAGAGTGGTGTGAATCACAGGTCGGTGCCATGGTAATTTATGAGGACACGCAATGGGTAGCAGTGGAAGATTTACTACTGAACGGTCATAGTCTAAAATTAGTCTAAAACATAAGTTATATTTATGGTAACCGGAATACCCCTTTAACAGTATCATCCACAGCGCTCTGCCCCATTAAAGCATTGAATAGAAATGACTGGATTGTTACCTGAGATCCTCAGCTGGCTACTAATTACCTGGCTGTGTTGTTATGAAACCTGCCCTCCCTGTGTGTGTCTGTGCAGAGAATGGCAGTTGGGGTTTAAAACCAATGCTGTCAGGCTAATATTGGCTAATGCAGGTCATATTTTGGGAATATATCGGGAACGTTGTGTCCTAGAGAGATGAGACCTGGTCTAAAACCTTCCCGGGCACCTGATGTACCTGTGTGCCCGAATTTGGTGAAAATCGGTCCAGTAGTTTGGTCGCGCATAGAGAACAGACAGACAGACAGACAGAAACTCATTTTTATAATATTAAGAGATAGAGTGTTTTTGGACATGGTGATGAAAATGAGGTTTATTTTTATTTGTAAAATGGCAATAGGAGGTGATTTGAAATGTTTAATATTGTAAAAAACTTTTTTTAATTTTATTTTTAGTCCCCTTAAGGGACTTGAATATACAGGGTGTCTCACAAAGAAGTAGCCCACCTCCAGTGATACTGTGACAAGATGAATTGTTGATTTTTTTTTTAAATTACCCACAAGTCACAAAAGATGCTGAAAGTGGTCCCCGTTCACATTTATGTATTTTGGGCACATCGGATTATGTTGGCTGATACAGCTTGCAGCTCTTCAACAGGGATTCTGCAGAAGAAAACATGTCCTGCTTTTTCCAATAAGATGGGGCAACATACCGCACCTCACACACAACAACAAGACCAGAGTTCAATGCGAGAAACTCGCTGCGTGTGGAAGTGTGAGTTCCCGTTCTGAATTCTGCTCCTGACAGGATTACACGGCATTATAATGCTCTGTATGTCCCTGTCAGTCCCTGATAGCATTTATACCAGCGTAATTCAATAGATTCCAGGTCTCACGGGGACACACAGCATTATAAATCATTATAGTAGTTCATTATAGCATTCACTCTAGGTTCCAAAATACGGTATACTGTGAGCAAATTCAAACGTCTCAGGGAAATTCACTACCCTGGGCTTGCATACCATCGTTATTATAGAAAAGTGTTTAACCAATTAGAGATACACTTTACGTAAAGAGCCATGCTGCCAATTATTGTAGCATCATTTAAACATTTCTTAATATGCATTCTCTAGGCATGATAGCTAGATATATTAAAAATAGGTAACCCGACATCTTCCAGTGGATACAAATTTGAAAGGGAACTTGGTATTTGCACTTTCATGTCTGAGTGTATATCATTGCAGTTAGAGTGTACACAGGAAATAGGTGCGATTTGCTTCTCTGCCGCAAGCCTGACAGAATGTATGAAATGTCAGAAGGCCAAGTCTAGCTTTAACATAGGGACAATTAACACTATTTATTCCACAGAGCTGCAGCAGAAATGATCTGAGCTGTGATAGGGAGAGAGTTGCAGCAGAAAGGACATGCCCACTGAGTTGCCCGCCTAAAATAAATCTAGCACAATTGGAGCAATAAATTGGGAGATCTCTGGTTCCATTTGAGGTACAGCGCTGGTTCTATAGCTTTGTTGGAAAGAGACTGTCATGTATTATATGCAGGGGCGGACTGGGAATTTAAAGTAGCCCTGGAAAAAAACTTAAAAGTGGTCCCATGTTGTAGGCAAGTCCAAACTGACAGAGGGTAGGGCATCACAATTAGGCAGGGATAACAGAAGTAAGCAGGGCCAGCAATACTGATGTCTGATTTTAATGTTTTACATTAATCTTGTCATAATCCCTTTAACTACTATTCACCTGTAAAAATACTTTATAAAAAATTGTTCTTCAATTAAAACACTGAGCAACTAGCTTGACTTTTAGTGCTGAGACCATGTGATTCAGATGGCTGCGTCATTGGCTGCTGTGGTTTGGCCATGTGTCATGGTGTGGGTTTTGCTGCTATTTTCCATAACTGCACCAATTTCAGAAAACCACATGAAAAAATGCACTGCGGCTGAAACGTTATGTTTTATTGGTGGGTAATTAAGAGGTTTTGGCTTTGACTGTTTGAGAATCGCTCTGAGTTAATGTTAATGTAGGTTAATATTTTCTTTTTTTCTGCAAGATATAAATTATTTATCTATTATTTAATATATGTAAATTCATATTTATATTTTTACAGGTTTTACAACAGTGTAAATGTTTCCCCCCAGGCACACCCATCCCCCTTTGAACAATGGAACACTCCGTTATTTTACATGTTTTAACCCCTTAAGGACATCTGCCATACATATATGGTGGAAGTCCATTCTTTAAAAATGGTGCCTGCTCCAGAGTGCAGAGGGCACCACTGTTGACGGGTTTCTGCTGTTTCAAGCAGCAAACATCGAGGGCTAACGTCTGTAATCATCGATAACGCAGATAACAGACATTTAACCCCTCAGATGCTGTGGTCAATTGTGACCACGGTGTCTGAGAGCCTTTTCTCTGGGAGCGCCGTAGGAGCCGAGGCTACCACAGCGATAGTTCCTATGAAGCCCTGTCTATGGCAGGGCTCCATGGAAATGTATTGAATGTCCCATAGCCTGCAATGGTAAGGGTGCCTTCACATGCGGCAGATTTTGTTGCAGAAATTTCTGCGATTCAATTCTATTTCTATGAATGGAGCTTGCCCTCAAAAACAACCCTATTCAGCTGAAGGGAACTGATGTCCAGTGGAAGAAATTTCTGCAACAAAATGCCACATGTGAAAACACCCTATCCATCACAATCTATGGGACTATCAATCTAACGTTCGCATGTCTAAGTCCCCTGAGGAGAATTAATATAAAGGAAAAAAGTTTTAAAAAAAATATAAAAAATCTATACAAATTCAAATCACCTCAATCTCCCCATAAACAAAAAAACAAACAAACCATCATTAGCATCACCACATCCCAAAACGCATGGGAGTAAAAAAACGAAAACGCAAAAACAAAAAATCGCCATCAAGGGGTTAATGGACCAAATATGTGTAAATTGTGTGTCTTTTAAGTTGTACTTCATAAATATTTGATACATACAAACATTGAGGGCTCATTCACAAAACCAAAGGCCATCCTTGCCTCTGCTGTGGTCCAAATTGGCAAATTGCGGCCAGCGATGCACGCGCACCGGCTGCGTGAATCCTGTATTGTGGCACGGACTTGAATGGGTCCGCGATCCGCAATATACGACAAAATATAGGACATGTCCTATCTTTTGCACTTCATAGTGCTTCTGATCTGTGCCTCCACTCTGCACCTTGCGGACCCATTCAAGTCAATGGGTCCAAATCCGTGATTCACATGGCAGGTGCCGATGTATTGCAGATCTGCCATTTGTGGTCCACAATACGGGCACAGACGGCCTACAGTCGTGTGAATGAGCACTAAAGATTATATTGTATCATCTGGTGGTTCATGATGTCATACATGATTTTTGTGGGATGAAGTGTAATATTTATTGGTAGCATTTTGGGGTAAATGAGGCAATACTGATTAACTTTTTTTTTTTTTGGGGGGGGGGGAATGGGAAAAAAATAATTCCATTATTTTTTTAAGTTGTTAACCAGGTGGTTTAAATAGTTGTGACAAGTGCAGTGATATATTTGTGTGTATTTCATTTTTACCATTTTTACAAAATAAAACCAACTTTTAAAGAAAAATTTAGAATTATTTTTTACACTAAGCTTTATTAACATTTAGGTCACGTTCACATGACAGTGGGATGCCATGCCCGTGTTGCAGACCGCGCACTGGCCGTGTGCACCCTGTATTGTGGTGCTGACCCGTTGATTACAATGGGTACCCGATCCGCAAGATACGGACAAAGATAGGACATGTTCTATATTTTGCGGCATAGAGGCACAGACCTGGAAGCAAAACGGACATAGCCATTACACGGTCGTGTGAATGCGGCCTTATTAATTGTTTTCATTAGTGGATGTCACATTGCAATCAATTTATCGCTTTTATAGTGCATTGTTATACCTTGTATACTAATGATTATCACTTCAAGGCCTCATGCACACGACAGTGTCAGTATTTGCAGTCCATATCTACAGATCTGCAAAATAGGGATAACTTCCATGTGCGTTCCGCATTTTTCTCACTCCCATCACTGGAAATAATTTTTATCCACAATACAAAAAAGTATAGAATATGTTCTATGAAAACTATAAGTTGTCCTGCAAAAATCACGCCCTCACACGGCTCAGTAAAAAAAATAAAAAAGTTTTAGCTCTTGGGATGCGGCGATGGTCATTTGGTATCACTGTAAAAAGAATTATGGTTCATGCACATGACCATATGTATTTAGAGGTCCGCAAAACATGGATTCACAAAAAAAAAAAATAAAAAATGAATGACATTCATGTGACATCGTATTGCATCAATTTTTTTGGGGGGGGATCCATTGTAGTAATGCCTATGCATTTCCGCAAAACGGACAAGAATAGGACATGTTATATTTTGTTGTTGAACTGTCCATGGACATACGGAAATAGAATGCACAAAGAGTCATTTCCGTTTTCTAAGGACCCATTGAAGTGAATGGTTCTGCATACGGACTTGTAAAAAACCGGAACGGAAAGAAAATACGTTTGTGTGCATAAGCCCTTAATTAAAGAAGAACTCCCGACAAAAATTTTATTCCATGTCCTGCTAGAAATGTACATGATATAATCTGTAGTGAATGTCATTTTCTTACCCGTGTGTAAATTTTTGACTTATATCTTCCTGAAGTTTCTGATCTGTGTCATGTGACCAGCAATTAGACCCACCAACTCACAGATAGACTTATGTGTGGACAGGAAGTCTAATTCTCTATGTATTTCTATGAGACTGAAAGTGAAGCTCCCATAGGAATGAATAGAGCAGTTACTGGCTTTCTGTCCTGGGTCAGTTGGAGGTCAGGGAGTTGGTCACATGACCCAGCTACAATAAGAAGAGAGGTTTTTACTCACAAAAACAGTCACTGATAAGAAAATGACAATCACTACAGATTATATCATGCACCTTTCTAACAGGTCAGAGAATAAAAATTTTTGAGGGAGTTCTTCTTTAAAGTTAATCAATGACTGTGTGTACCTCACAATGGTGCCATTAAAAAATCTACAACGTATCCTTCAAAAAACCTTATACATGGATGGAAAAATAAAAAAAAGTTATAATCTCTCAGAGTGGGACAATGAAAAAAATTGCTTGGTCAACCCTATATAAAATGAACTGTAACAGATAAAGGTTGCAATTTAGAAAACTTTGTATTATTTAAAAAAAATGAAAAAATGTGAAAAACACACTTGCTTTCCTAAAAACCATAAAAGGTGCCTGGTCAAGAGTTGGCTAACCCCTTAAAGTCCGCTCCCTAAAGATGGCGCCTGCTCGCACGTGCAGCGGGCGACTTGGCCACCGGGTTTCTGCTATTTTAACCACTTCCCGTCCGCCCGTTGACTATAAACGTCCGGGAAGTGGTTATCTATCTCTGAATGGACATTTCTGAACGCCCATTCAGAGATAGCAGCTGCATGCTAATCGTGCAGCTGCACAGTGGGGTACCTGCTGTCAGTGACAGCAGGGTACCCCAAAGAGAAGGTAGGGACCGTTCCCAGGGGTTCCTGCCTTCTAGTTCGCTGTATCGCTGCTATTGCGCTTCCTGTTCCGGCCCGGCGGTCACGTGATCGCCGGGGCCGGGAGAGTGCAGGAGCTGCCGGGTCTCTCATAGACCCGATCAGCCCTGCACTGAGGCTGTACAGCATAGTATTATGCTGTACAGCCTCTCTGGGGATGTGTTTCCCCTGTAACTGGGGCTACTATGTCAGCCCCAGTTACAGAAGAAATCAAGTGTAAAAAAAAAAAAAAGTGACGTTAAATGTCCCCCTGAGGTCTTGTATGACCTTATGGGGGACACAAAGTGTAAAAAAAATAAATAAAAAAAAGAGAGTATTATAAAAAAAATAAAAAAAATCACATATATATATAAAAAAAATTTCCCCCCAAATATTTAATTAAAAAAAGTTACAAATAAAAATAAATAAATAAGATAGACATATTTGGTATCACCGCATCCGAAACGACCGGCTCTATAAAAATATCACATGATCTACCCCATCAAGTGAACTGCGTAAAAAAAATCTAATAAAAATTATGGCAAAACAGCTTTTTTTGTCGCATCACCTACCAAAAAACATAATATCAAACAATCAAAAAGTCGTATGCATCCCAAAATGGTAGCAATAAAAACGTCACCTCATCCCGCAAAAAATGAGCCCCCACACAAGATTATAGCCTGAAAAATGAAAAAAAAGGCTCTTAAAAAATTGCAACACAAAAACATGATTTTTCTTCTAAAAATGCTCTTATTGTGTAAAACATAAAAAAATAAATAAAAAATAGACATATTTGGTATTGTTGCGTCCATAACAACTGGCTCTACAAAAATATCACATGATCTACCCCATCAAGTGAATGGTTTAAAAAAAATATATAGAAAAATGCTCCTAAACTGCTTTTTTTTTTTTAGTTAACCTCCCAAAAATTAGATTAAAAAGTGATCAGAAAGCCGGATGTACCTCAAAATGGTGCCAATAAAAAGCACAGCTTGTCCCGCAAAAAATAAGACCTCACGCAGCTCAGTCCACAAAAAAATTAAAAAGTTATCACTCTTACAAACCATGACAAAAAATTCCATGTTAGAAAATGCAGATGCTGCTCCTCCCCTTCTGAGCCCTGGCATATCCCCAAATAACAGTTTACGACCACATGTGGGGTGTTTCTGCAAACTGCAGAATTGGGGTAATAAATATTGAGTTTTGTTTTGTTGTTAACCCTTGATGTGTTACAGGAAAAAATGATTAAGATGGAAAATCTGCAAAAAGTCAAATTTTGAAATTTCACATCTATTTTGCTTTAATTCCCGTGGAATACTTAAAGGGTTAACAATATTTCTAAAACCAGTTTTGAATAGTTTGAGGGGTGTAGTTTCTAAAATGGGGTCATTTATGGGTAGTTTTTATTATGTAAGCCCAAAAACTGACTTCAGAACTGAACTGGTCCTTAAAAAAGTTGATTTTGCAAATTTGCAAAAATTGCGTCTAAAATTCTAAACCTTCTACTGTCCTAAAAAAATAAAATGACACTATCAAAATGATGCCAACATGAAGTAGACATATGGGGAATGTAAATTAAAAAGGATTTTATGGGGCATCACTATCTGTCTTAAAAGCAGAGAGATTGAAATTTAGAAAACAGTGAATTTTTTAAAATTTTCGTTAACTTTTGGATTTTTTTTATAAATAAAATTAAAACTTATCGACTCAAATTTACCATTAACTTGAAGTACAATGTGTCACGAGAAAACAATCTCAGAATCGCTTGGATAAGTAAAAGCGTTCCAAAGTTATTACCACATGAAGTGACACATGTCAGATTTGCAAAATTAGGCCTGGTCAGGAAGGGGGGAAAGCTGAAGTGGTTAACCCTTACACTCCCAGCGCCATACATGTACGGCGCAAAAATGACTGCCGCAAGTCCCAGTGCCGTACTGATCGGGCGGGTACAGGAGCTGCGCCCGATCAGCGGCGGGGGTCCGGCTGTGCCCAAGTGCCGGACCCCTGCTGAATGCGCCAGCATCGGTGAAAACACTGATGCCGGCGCATTAACCCTTCATGTGCCGCGGTCAGCGCTGACCGCGGCACATGCGGTATGCAGGAGTGAAAGGACTTCAGGATGGCGAGCAGGGGGGGCCATCGGGTCCCCGCGCTGCTGTGACAGGGACCCGATGGCTCGGATAGCAGCCCGATGCCTTCCTTAGGCATCGTGGCTGCTATCCCTGCGTTCCTGTGCGATCCAGCCCCCTGGATCGCACAGGAAGCAGGCTGTAAGTGTATTACATTGAGTAATACACTTACAGCCAATGCATTACAATACAAAAGTATTGTAATGCATTGTAAAGGGGATCAGACCCCCAAAAGTTAAAGTGGAAAAAAAAGTTAAAAAATAAAGTTTCCTAAAAAAAAATAATAATAATAAATGTTTCAAGTAAAAAAAAAAGCCATTTTCCCCAAAAAAAGTTAAAAAAATTGTAAAAAAAAGGTAAAAAAAGAAAGATAAACATATTAGGTATTGTCGCGTCCGTATTGACCGGCTCTATAAAAATATCACGTCATTCACCCCGTCAGGTGAACGCAGTAAAAAAAAAAAAAAACGTGCCAAAACAGACATTTTTTGGTCACCTTCTCTTACAAAAAGTGTAATAGCAGGCGATCAAAAAGGTGTATTTATCCCAAAATGGTACCAATCAAACCATCATCTTGTCCCGCAAAAATGATACCCTACCTGAGACAATCGCCCGAAAAATAAAAAAAATATGGCTCTCTGAAAATGGCAACACAAAAAAACAGATTTTATTCTGTTCAAAAATGCATCTAATGTGTAAAACTTTCCAAAAATAAAAAAGTTACACATATTGGGTATCGCCGCGTCCGTAACAACCTGCTCTATAAAAATATTACATGAGATGGCCCCCCAGGTGAATGCTGAAAAAAAAAAACGTGCCAAAACGGACATTTTTTGGTCACCTTCCCTTACAAAAAGTGTAATAGCAGGCGATCAAAAAGGCGTATTTACCCCAAAATGGTACCAATCAAACTGTGATCTTGTCCTGCAAAAACGATACCCTACCTGAGACAATCGCCTGAAAACTTAAAAAAAATATGGCTCTTTGAAAATGGCAACACAAACAAAAGATTTTATTCTGTTCTAAAATGCATCTAATGTGTAAAACTTTCAAAAAATAAAAAAGTTACAAATATTGGGTATCGCCGCGTCCGTAACAACCTGCTCTATTAAAATATTACATGAGATGGCCCCCCAGGCGAATGCTGAAAAAAAAAAAAAAAAGTGCCAAAACAGACATTTTTTGGTCACCTTCCCTTACAAAAACTGTAATAGCAGGCGATCAAAAAGGCGTATTTACCCCAAAATGGTACCAATCAAACCGTCATCTTGTCCTGCAAAAACGATACCCTACCTGAGACAATCGCCTGAAAACTTAAAAAAATATGGCTCTTTGAAAATGGCAACACAAACAAAAGATTTTATTCTGTTCTAAAATGCATCTAATGTGTAAATCTTTCAAAAAATAAAAAAGTTACACATATTGGGTATCGCCGCATCCGTAACAACCTGCTCTATAAAAATATTACATGAGATGGCCCCCCAGGCGAATGCTGAAAAAAAAAAAAAAGTGCCAAAACAGACATTTTTTGGTCACCTTCCCTTACAAAAACTGTAATAGCAGGCGATCAAAAAGGCGTATTTACCCCAAAATGGTACCAATCAAACCGTCATCTTGTCCTGCAAAAACGATACCCTACCTGAGACAATCGCCTGAAAACTTAAAAAAATATGGCTCTTTGAAAATGGCAACACATAAAAAAGATTTTATTCTGTTCTAAAATGCATCTAATGTGTAAAACTTTCCAAAAATAAAAAAGTTAGACATATTGGGTATCGTCGCGTCCGTAACAACCTAATCTATAAAAATATTACATGAGATGGCCCCCCGGGTGAATGCTGCAAAAAATAAAAAAAAAACTATGCCAAAACAACCATTTTTCCCCTCTTCCCTCACAAAAAGTGTAATAGCAGGCAATCAAAAAGGCGTATTTATCCCAAAATGGTACCAATCAAACCGTCATCTTGTCCCGCAAAAACGATACCCTACCTGAGACAATCGCCCGAAAAATAAATAAAATATGGCTCTCTGAAAATGGCAACACAAAAAAAAGATTTTATTCTGTTCTAAAATGCATCTAATGTGTAAAACTTTCCAAAAATAAAAAAGTTAGACATATTGGGTATTGTCGCGTCCGTAACAACCTGCTCTATAAAAATATTACATGAGATGACCCCCGGGTGAATGCTGCAAAAAAAAAAAAAACTATGCCAAAACAACCATTTTGGGATGGCCCCCCAGGTGAATGCTGTAAAACATTTTTTTTAAAAACTATGCCATAACAGCCATTTTTTTTCACCTTGCCTCACAAAAAGTGTAATAGCAGGCGATCAAAAAGTCTTATGTAATGGTACCAATGAAAACGTCACCTCGTCCCGCAAAAATTGAGCCCCCACATAAGACAATAACTCAAAAAAATAAAAATCAATGGCTCCCGCAAATTAATCCATCAAAATCTGTGCTGCAAAATCCATATGGCGCTCCTTCTGTTCTGAGTCCTGCCATGTACCCCCACACCAGTTTACCACCACATATGGGGTGTTGCCGTATTCAGGAGAAAATGGGTAACAAATTATGGGGTGCTTTTCTCCTGTTACTCCTTGTGAATATGAAAAATTTGGGGCTAAAGCAACATTTTTATTGGAAGAAATGAAACTTTTCATTTTCACAGCCAAGTGTTTCCAAATTCCATAAAACGCTTAGGGGGTCAAAGTGGCCAGTACCCCCCTTAATATATTCTTTGAAGGGTGTAGTTTCCAAAATGGGGTCACTTTTTGAGGGTTTCCACTGTAGGGGTACGTCAGGGTCTCTCAATTACAAAAGGTGCCTAAAAACCATTTTAGCAAAACCTGCCTCCAAAATCCATATGGCGCTCCTTTCCTTCTGAGCACTGCCACAAACCCATAGAGACGTTTACCACCACATATGGGGTATTTCTGTAAACTGCAGAATCAGAGTAATGTATATTGAGGTTTAGTTTGCTGTTAACCCTTGCTGTTTTGCAAGAAAAAAATTATTAACATGAATAATCTACCAAAAAAGTGAAATTTTGAAATTTCACCTCCATTTTCCATTAATTCTTGTAGAACACCTCAAGGGTTAACAAAGTTTGTAACAGCAGTTTTTTATAATTTGAGGGGTGTAGTTTCTAAAATGGGGTCATTTATGGGTGGTTTCCATTACGTAAGCCACTCAAAATCACTTTATATCTGAATTGGTGCTTAAAAAAATGGTTTTGGAAATTTTGTTGAAAATTTGAAAAATGGCTTCTAATCTTCTAAGCCCTCTAACGTCCCAAAAAAGTAAAATGACATTTATAAAATGATGCCAACATAAAATATACATATGGGGAATATAAAATAATAACTATTTTTGGAGGTATTACTATGTATTTTAAAAGTAGATAAACTGAAATTTTGAAATTTGCAAATTTTTCCAAATTTTTGGTAAATTTGTTATTTTTTTATAAATAAAAATGAAATATTTTGCCACAAATTTACTACTACCGTGAAGCACAATATGTGGCGAGAAAACAATCTTAGAATGGCCTGGATAAGTAAAAGTGTTCCAAAGTTATTACCACATAAAGTGACACATGTCAGATTTGCAAAAAACGGCCTGGGATTTGAGGTGAAAAGTGGCCCGGTACTGAAAGGGTTAAATAGCAGACACCCGGGGCACATGTATGCGATAAGGCTGATCGCCTACATTTTCCCCTTCAGATGCCGTGATCAAATGTGACCACGGCATCTACGCAACCCGGACCCGTAACAGCGTTGCCAGAGGGCAAAGGTATGCTCAAATGGTACGCTGAAATAGACCGAAGCCTCAAGCAGGCTTCGACATCTATTTCAAGTATATAACAAAAAAAAAAGGCCTCTAGGTGGCATCATTTGATCACTGATGAACAAATGAAGTGTTCTTTGACGACTATATCGCCATCAAAGAACACTATGGGCAATCTAATGATTGCCAGTTATTGTCACCCAAGGTGACTTAAAAAAGTTTTTAGAAAATGGAATATAAAAAAAATAAAAAAATATAAAACTTCAAATCAACCCCCTTTCCCTAAAATATAAATAAAAATACTTAAGTAATAAAAAAAATAAACATCATGGGCATCGTCGCGTGCGAAAATGCCCATAGAATTAAAATATAACAATATTAATGGCATACGACAAATGGCATAACGGGAAAAAAATAAAAATATGGAATTATCCATTTTTTGTCACTTCAACCCTCCCAATAATTTTTTAATTAAAAAGTGATCAAAAAGTCGCCCACACTTCAAATTGGTATCACTGAAAAGTACAGATCGTCCTGCAAAAAATGAGCCCTAACACAGTCCTGTACACATAAGTACAAAAGTTATAGGGGTCAGAATATGGTGATAAAATTTTTTTTTCTCAGAGGTTTTAAAAAATATACAAGTGTGGTATCGTTGTAACCGTACTGACCTAGAGAATGAAGATAACAGGCCAGTTTTACCACATAGTGTATGTCGTAAAAAAAATAAATAAAAACCTTTATCAGAATTGCATTTTTTCCCAATTCTAACCCAATTTTTTTTCCGTTTCCCACTACATGGCATGTAAATATAAATGGTGCCCTTAGAAAGTACAACTTGTCCCGCAGAAAATAAGCCCTCATAAGGCTATGTGAACAGAAAAATAAAAAAGTTAGGACTATGGGAAGGTGGGGAGTGAAAAACGAAAACGCAAAAATGGAAAATCCCAAGGTCCTGAAGGGGTTAAAAAACAGTCCCACAAAATCCGCAGCGCTTTCAACGTTTCACGTCACGTGACCTAAACCTCCAGTGAGCCCATACACTGTTATGTACTACCAACATACAGCACTGCTTCCTGTAGACGGGACCCGAGGATCACATGACCGCTCAAGGTCAGCTGACTGTGAAGGCTGTTCTTCAACTCTCACCCAGCGCACGCCTAGCGCGTCACCATATTAACCCTCTCATTAGAGGCTCGCAGCGCTAATGGCGAACACACGAGGCATGCGCACTACTGTAATCATAAGCATAGGTATAGTGATTTTGAGCGCACTGAACAGGAGGCCGCTAGGACCCAGTCCTCTCCTTAGCAGAGAAGGGGCGGGGCGAGCAGTGCAGCCTCTTCCGCTGTAAACAGGAAGTGCTCCGCTGTTGAGGTGCTGGTGCCTGGAGTGCAGCAGATGCTGGGCCGGAATGGACATTCTGAAGGCTGAGATAGCGCGGAAGAGGAAGCAGCTGGAGGAGAAGCAGCTGGTCGGGGTGAGGCGCTGCGTCTTCTATAGACTTTCCACTGTAGAGATAGTATGTGCTATAGAAGGAGGCTGGCGCTGCATAAGTGGCATCATTATAGGCCTGTGTGCAGGACTTCAGATGCCCTGCAGTTATGTGCACTGTTCACATTAGGCTCCTGTGGAGGTTTCTTAAAGGGGTTGTCCCACCTCAAACATTGTGTCAGATAGGTGCTGGTCCCTATCTAGCTCCATTAATTTCTATGGGAGTGCTGGCTCAGTTTGGCGCAGTGAATGGAGTGGTGGCCGCACATGCGCAATGTGCTCTCTCCATTCGCTCAGCTATTTTCTGCGCTCCCATAGAAATGAATAGAGGGCGGTTGTGCTTGTGCTGTTCACTCTTACTCACTTTGAGAGCTGTGTTCCATAGATGTTTGCAGGTGGGACCCACACCTGTCTGATATTGGTGGCATGTCCTAGTGATACGATACCGGAATTTGGGGTGAGACATCCCCTTTAGTTTGTGACTAAATGCATAGTTCAGCACACAGAGCTGTTTTTTGCTGTCACAGTGACAGACCTCTTGTTGGACCTTATTGTGGCTGTCTGGAACTCTGCTCCTGTGATGTGGACTCTAATGATTTATAATGCTGTGTCTTCCTGATGGTCCTCAGCTGTACTGACAGCATTATGGGGGCACAATTCAGTACAGCCAAGGTAGGCAGGAACACACAGCATTAAAAATCATTATAATGCTGTGAGTTCATGTCACAGGAGCGGAGTTCAGTCTGGGAGATACTGCTGAGTGGATTTCAAACACTGAATACACTCATGTAAAACTGACATTCATCCATCCATCCTGATCCTGACTGCAGTGCTTCCACGTTTTCTAAGGCAGGGCTGAATGGGAACATTAAAATCTAATGATCCTATGTTCAAGTCCAGAAGGGGGAGGGGGGCGGTAACAAAAAAAACATTCAAATTGAACCTGAGTGCCTGAACTATTAAAATATAAAATATTTATGATGTATGTGGAAATATAAAAAAGTTATGGGATTCAGAATATAGCACTGAAAAGAAATCTACCATATTTTCGGAATATTAAGACGCACTGGACTACAAGATGCACCTAGGATTTGTAGGAGGAACTTAAGAAAAAAAATATTTTCTGTCACTTCTCCCAGCTTACATCCACCTCCGATCACACCCCTCAGCCTCTGTTAGTCTCAGATCAGACCCCATTATACCCACCAGTCTCAGATCAGATTTCCCCCAGCCTCTGTTAGCCCCAGAGCGGACCCCCAGGCCCAATAGGCCCCAGAGCGGACCCCCAGGCCCAATAGGCCCCAGAGCGGACCCCCAGGCCCAATAGGCCCCAGAGCGGACCCCCAGGCCCAATAGGCCCCAGAGCGGACCCCCAGGCCCAATAGGCCCAGAGCGGACCCCCCAGGGCCCAATAGGCCCCAGAGCGGACCCCCAGGCCCAATAGGCCCCAGAGCGGACCCCAGGCCCAATAGGCCCCAGCGACCCCAGGCCCAAGCCCAGAGCGGACCCCCAGGCCCAATAGGCCCCAGAGCGGACCCCCAGGCCCAATAGGCCCAGAGCGGACCCCCAGGCCCAATAGGCCCCAGAGCGGACCCCCAGGCCCAATAGGCCCCAGAGCGGACCCCCAGGCCCAATAGGCCCCAGAGCGGACCCCCAGGCCCAATAGGCCCCAGAGCGGACCCCCAGGCCCAATAGGCCCCAGAGCGGACCCCCAGGCCCAATAGGCCCCAGAGCGGACCCCCAGGCCCAATAGGCCCCAGAGCGGACCCCCAGGCCCAATAGGCCCAGAGCGGACCCCCAGGCCCAATAGGCCCCAGAGCGGACCCCCAGGCCCAATAGGCCCCAGAGCGGACCCCCCAGGCCCAATAGGCCCCAGAGCGGACCCCCCAGGCCCAATAGGCCCCAGAGCGGACCCCCCAGGCCCAATAGGCCCCAGAGCGGACCCCCCAGGCCCAATAGGCCCCAGAGCGGACCCCCAGGCCCAATAGGCCCAGAGCGGACCCCCAGGCCCAATAGGCCCCAGAGCGGACCCCCAGGCCCAATAGGCCCCAGAGCGGACCCCCAGGCCCAATAGGCCCCAGAGCGGACCCCCAGGCCCAATAGGCCCCAGAGCGGACCCCCAGGCCCAATAGGCCCCAGAGCGGACCCCCAGGCCAAGGCCCAGAGCGGACCCCCAGGCCCAATAGGCCCCAGAGCGGACCCCCAGGCCCAATAGGCCCCAGAGCGGACCCCCAGGCCCAATAGGCCCCAGAGCGGACCCCCCAGGCCCAATAGGCCCAGAGCGGACCCCCAGGCCCAATAGGCCCCAGAGCGGACCCCCCAGGCCCAATAGGCCCCAGAGCGGACCCCCCAGGCCCAATAGGCCCCAGAGCGGACCCCCCAGGCCCAATAGGCCCCAGAGCGGACCCCCCAGGCCCAATAGGCCCCAGAGCGGACCCCCCAGGCCCAATAGGCCCCAGAGCGGACCCCCCAGGCCCAATAGGCCCCAGAGCGGACCCCCCAGGCCCAATAGGCCCCAGAGCGGACCCCCCAGGCCCAATAGGCCCAGAGCGGACCCCCAGGCCCAATAGGCCCCAGAGCGGACCCCCCAGGCCCAATAGGCCCCAGAGCGGACCCCCAGCCCAATAGGCCCAGGGACCCCCAGCCAATAGGCCCAGAGCGGACCCCCCAGGCCCAATAGGCCCCAGAGCGGACCCCCCAGGCCCAATAGGCCCCAGAGCGGACCCCCCAGGCCCAATAGGCCCCAGAGCGGACCCCCAGCTTCTCACTTTGACCTCTTGGTGCACAGTGTCAGGTCACAGTGTGTGCCTGACGCTCTGCGTCCTTAATGGAAGAAGTCATTAGCATTCGCACTATAAGATGCACTGCCACATTTTCCCCCTTCTTTTTGGTCCGAAAAATATGGTATACATTTTTTTTTCAAATATTTTTATGATTCATTGTTTTATCCTGGTCTTTGATGCCCCCTACTCCACCAGAGGGTTTGTTTAGTTTATGATGAGGCCCAGGCCTGGCTATAAATTGCGCAGATCCTCGAGCAGTCCGTGCCCCTAGACTGAAATGTACTCTAGCCCCTAGCCAGGAAACACCAGTAAACAACCTTCACCTAGCAGCTGATAATAGCCACCTGAGATCCTCTACTGCAAAGGAGAAAGAAGGAGTCAGATCTTCTACAATACATAATATGATAATAGTGAAAGCGCTGCTGGGCTGTTAGACTGCTGTGCAGGTACAAATCCTGTGAAATCCACACCGAAAAAAGGCAAGCATAATTGACATGCTGCAGATTTCTAAGTCTGCACAGTAGGCCTCTTTGTGCACAGACAAAAATCAGCAAAGAGTGCATGAGAATTGTCTATTCTCATACAGCTTGCTGGTACTGTACAATAGTGCGGTTTTTCCACACGTAAATCGGCATGTGCAGGTACTTGTGAAGTCCTCGGTATTCATGAGGGAAGCACTTACCCGTCCCTGACGCTAATGATGGCGGCTTTGTACATAGGTCAGCTGGTGAATGTATTTCTGAGACAATTCCATTATTACACATTTATTTTTTTAAGACTTAAACATTTTTTCTTTTATATATTTCAGGAAAGTAAGAAGTATTTTAAGCGCAGTGAACTTGCTGAAAAGGAAAGGGAAGCTTACTTTGAGCGATGTGGCTACCAGGTATCAATGTCTTCCGTAAACCTGTTTCCTGTCTTGTGTTCCTGTCCCGTTTTAATATCAGATTTCTCTTTATTCAATCTGTCACAACTGTTAGCCTTTAAGTGAGAAGCCAACACAAAAGGTAGGATTTGGGAATGCATGCTTTACTTCCGGGTACATTTTCCAAATGGTTTCTAGCTCTAGTTTACTTTTGTAGAAAGCAAACCATTTTGAAAATGGCTGATGACAGTGTGCTTTCATTTGGCTTAAGGCACTGAGCATGTGATGTCTTGATGTGCCTGGCAGCATTTACTTGGATGCTAGGTCAAGTGACCATTTCAAGTTTGTTAGAAAAATGATATTTAGCATCATTTGGCACATTTTGAAAATCTTACACTTTGTGACTTGCGTTCTAACCACATGGGGTGTGCAGATTTTCACCCTTTTTTTATAGCATGCCGTAATACAGTACTTCTTTTTTTTAAGTACTGCCCCACTTGTCTACTTTGCTCTGCAACCTGGGTGCCATTCACATGAGTGCTAATGAATTCCCCTGTTTTGTTCTGTTAAAAAAAAGCCCTTACTTAAGCGAAGCTGTCATTTTTTTTCTGTACCTGTTGCTGCCCCATCCTCCTTTACTACTGTACCTGCTGTGTGGCACAGTGCCCAAATACTTTATTTCATAAATACAATTACACCCCTCAAGAAATAGTGGCACATAAACAGCACCCCTGAAAACAATAGTGACAAGTACCCCATTGACCCCCCTTAATAAATAATAATGTCTCCTTGTGTCACCACACTATATATATCATAATGTCTCCTTAATATATAATAATGCTCAATTGTGACCCCTTAAAGAGGACCTGTCTTGACTCCTGACATGACTGTTTTAATAGCTTCATGCTTTCCTCAGGTTCTTATGTCTCTATGTTGTGCCATTCCTTTATTATTTGCACTAGAAGTTATGAATGAATTGCTATTTGTCTGCAGTAAGGGAACAGAGGGGAGGTGACCAGTTGGGGGTGTGTACCTGCACAGCCTGAAAATAGCAGCACTGATAGGATAGAGTGAGACTGTACAGGGACACACTCCCAACTGTTCACCTCCCCTCTGTTCCCTTACTGCAGACAGCTAGTAATTCATTCATAACTTCTAGTAGAAATAATAAAGAAATGGCACAACATACAGACATAAGAATAAATGTTCCAGGATTGTTATTACATGGGGAATGCATGAAGCTATTAGCACAAGCATGTCAGGAGAGGTGACAGGTCCTCTTTAAGAGGGTATTCCCATCTGGGACATTGATGGATATGCCATCATTTTCAGATAGATATGAGTCATACCTTGGGTACAGCTCCTATCTTCAGAAAGGGGCTCCCAAAGTGAAGGAGAGAACACTGCTTCTATCTCCGCCTCCATTCACTGCTTTGGGACTGACGGAAATAGCCAAGCCTGAGTTCAGCTATTAGCGGTGAGCAGAGGGTGGCAGCACCTGCACCTGCACCTATCTGACATTGATAGCATATCCTAGTTATATGCTGTCAATGGACCACATGGGAATACCCTGTTAATATATAATAATGCCCCTCCTTAATATACAAAAATGCCCTATGGTACACCCTTAAACGGTTGTCACAGTGCACTGAGCTGTGTCGCTCTGCCGCGTACTTCCAGTGACAGATGTACTTCTGATCAGTGGGGGTGTGGCGTGTCGGACCCCTGTCGCTCAGATATTGATTACCTATCATGAGGATAGATAGATATTTTCATGTTCATTGCTACTATAACTTAATTTCAAATTGTACAGGTAAAAACAGATGAAAGGTAGAGCACTCTCAGATGATACGTTGTATGGTGTTCATAGTTACAGGCCAAACATATTCACTATAAATAAAGGTACCTGTATACAGGCATCTAATCACTTGTCCACAGCTTGAAGAACAGAATCTGCAGTGACTGCTTTATTGCCCTCATGAAAATGCAAGACAAAGTATAATTTCTGGAGTTTTTTCCACAATCTACTGAAGGTGGTTTCATCATTGGGTGCAATACTGTAACAGAATTATGGAAGAGAATGGCCAAAATGTGTTACATTCCTGATGTACATTTCGACATTTATTTGTAAGGATTGTGAGATTTGTTACATATAGCTCGTTCAGCATTTTCAAACAACTAGTGACCAAAGCTTCCATCATGGGCCTTTGCAGACCATTTTGATCCAATGTATATGCGTGCCATTTTGTTTTTCAATTTTTTTATTTTTTTTTTGCACAAGGTGCTTTTAAAGTGTATCCCCTTTCTGTTCTGGTCATATATAGGGGATACATAGTTATAGTTGCCATGGTAGGGGCTAGAAGCTGTGGTGTGGGTTAGTGGCGGCATTGTTTTCTTTTTTTTTTTTTTTCTAATTTTCTGTTTTTATTTTTTTTATTTTAAGATCATACAATCATTTTGATGATTTCTCCTCTAGTGGGGCTGACCTATTATCTCCAGTTACAGGAAGAATACAGCCCCTGGAGCCTCACTTCAGAACTGATCTGGGTCAGCTAACACCCCACAGACTGTACAGTCACCAGGTGATCACGTGACCACTGGGACAGGAAGAGGAAGCATCATGGCCGCTTTCTGATCTGTATATATGACGCTCATTGAGCGCTATGCACACAGTGATAGTGAATGAAGGAATAGTAATAAACTTCCTCTGTCTTTGCGGAGCCTGTGTCACTGAGAACTGCCTTCCTGCAGCTGCTAACACTGCATGGACGTTCAGAAATGTCCTTCCGTCTAAAAGTCACCCAGTAATCCGCAATTGGTTATTTATGTAACTAAAATTATATAACAGCTTCAATCAGTTCCTAGAGCTAAATTTTCTTCTCCTAAACAAGTGCTAACACAGAGGCACATGGTTCTGCCGAGCCATTAACACTTCCATGACAGTGGTAGTTCTGAATGTTGATTCCCCAGAGTAAATGTTCAGCTTCTGGAAGGCGGCATACAACGGTTGAATGATACAGTGCTATTTTTCAGTCTGCCCAAAATGAAGAAAATCAGTTATCCCAAACATAATCCTCTCTTCTGTATTGATGCTGGGTGGTCATCCATTTCCTTTGCTTTACATAGTGGTAACCTGCTGCAGCTCTGTACAGAAGTTATCTTACAGTCACAGCACATACCATTACTAGTGACCTCTACATTGGAACATGCAGCTTATACAAAAACTGTCTATTCATTCCCTTTCACCCCCCAAGCATGTAATGTCATTAGTGATGCGATGGCTTCCCATGGCATATGAAAAAGCAGAGTCATTCTGCTGGCCATGTGGGCACTGAGTTCAAAGCTGTGCCACGGTGCAGGGTCGTCCTGTCAGTGTGAGGGACGCAGGTTCTGTAGCATTTATCTGCAGGCATGCTAACTGCATTAAATTTGTTGGATGTTTTTTATTAGCATATACCATAATCAAAAAATTTGGTAGTGGTTCAGCACCCACAGAGAAGAACCTCAGTCTGCCAATTCAGGAGCTGGATGCTCTTTAGATTTCTTTGTCAGCCTGCATAAGTGGATTGACCTCATCGGCTAAAAGGGTTTGGATTACTGCATTTTTTGTGCTTCGGCCCCCTTGTCTCCTCTTCGGGCTCATGCACCACTAGCGTCTGTTGTGGCTTCTGATGAACCATTAAAACCTTATTTTTCCCTTATTTATGTACGAATATCTATGGGCCAAATACTGGTGTGCTTGTATCTTTTTCTCGCATGGGGCCTAAATAGGTGAAATATTTGAGGTGAATAATTATTATTTTTTTTTTAAACTTTAGCTTTTTATTAATAGGAACAAGAAATTACACATTGTATACAAGATCACATATTACAAATCAAAGGATAACAATCCACGCAGGGATTATAAGTAGATAAAACGAACAATAGCAATCAAATACACGAAGCATGTCATTCCATATGAATACAAGTGACTACATCTCACAAGTGGAGAGTTGGGCATAAAGTATATGTTAAAGCAACCTAATCGGAGCAGACATATTCACTGCACCACATTTGTTGTTTATGATTTGATGTTATCCATAGATCCCACCCGGACGATAATTGAGCCCAAGAGTGTTCATGTGAATAATCTTTATTCGTGTGCATAGCCCCTTTGGCTTTCTCCTAGGTTTTTGTTGTATACCTCTACACTGCAGCATGTGCAGGTTTTCAGATATTAATTCTAAGACTGCCCGGAGTTGCATGGTACGCGGTAGTATGACCTGTCTATTTGCACTGAGTGCGTTCTTTTTCCTTTTGTGCTATTAGGTTCAAAATCAAGATGAAGAAGAAGAGCCATCAACGTCAAACAACCCTGTACTGGACTTAGAGCTGGCAGAAGAGAAATTGCCTATGACTCTGTCTAGGCAGGAGGTGAGCTAGATTTGCACATTAAAAAAGAGCAATTAAAAGGGTTTTCAAGATTTATTTTTTACTGGTGATTAGTGTTGAGCAAATTGAAGTCCACTAAGCAGGCTTCCACCCGAATTTCAGGATAAATCCGATTCGCCGTGAAGCCGAATTTCCTCGTGCTTCATGGTAACGAATCGATTTAACCTGAAATAGTGTAAACAACTAAAAAATATTATACTTACCTGATCCTGACAGGCCAGCCACCTCCCTCTTGTGTGAAGATCTCACACAAAATCCCATGCGCGTTGGCGTATAACGTCACCACGGGCAGCTCGAGATTTCATGCCAGTTCTTCAAGCAGGATGGCGACGGATGGCCTGTCGGGAGCAAATGGATCAGGTAAGTATAATTTTAAATTTTTGTTTGTTTTTAACTTGACACTGTTATTTGTATCAGATGCTGCGGTCATATATGAACATGGCACCTGAGGGTTACAGTGACATAGAGCGGCGCAATTGCCACTCCCTGTCATTGCACCCACTACTTACAAAAAAAAAAAATGCACTTCGTGACAAAGTAATTTGTCACAAAGCGAATGTTTTTGTAAAATTCGGCAAAGCAGCCAAATCGAACTTTTAAATAATTTGCTCGTCACTACTGATGATCTATCCTTTGGTTAGGTCATCAGTTTCTGATCAGTGGGGGTCCGACACCTGGGACCTCCACCGATCAGCTGTTTTGAGAAGGCAGCAGCGGTGTGCCTTGTATAGTGGCTGTGCTTAGTATCACGCTCAGCCCTGTTCTAGAGGATAGGTCATCAGTTAAAAAAAATCTTGGAAAACTCCTTTAAATAATAATAATACTATTCATTTTGTGACTTGAACCTTCTTGTTATATTGTGTGAACACTGTTCTTAGGGGTTGAAAGTTAATAGCCCTTAAAGGGGTTCTCCTAGTTATATATATTGATGACCTATCCTCAGGATAGGTCATCAATATCAGATCGGCAGGGGTCCGACACCCGCCACCCCCGCCGATCAGCTGTTTGAAGAGGAGGCGCGCGCCGTATCAGCGCTGCCTCCTCTTCATTGTTTACATGCTGGCTGTAACAGGGGTAGTGGTGAGTAGGTGTAATTACATCTCACCGCCCCATTTATTTCAGTGGGAAGAATCGCTTCCATAGACTTGTATAGGAACGAGCCTTCCCATTGAAATGAATGGGGCAGTTAGATGTAATTACACCTACTCACCACTACGCCTGTTACGGCCAGCATGTAAACAATGAAGAGGAGGCAGCGCTGATACGGCGCGCGCCTCCTCTTCAAAGAGCTGTTCTGCGGGGGTGTCGGACCCCCGCCGATCTGATATTGATGACCTATCCTGAGGATAGGTCATCAATAAATTTAACTTGGAGAACCCCTTTAAACTTTCAAGATTTCTGATGCTTGATCTATGGACCTATGAAAGTACCTGGGTTTCCAGATCCACAATATTGCTTTAAGGGATTAAGCCTGGCATGCATAGACCAATTCTCCATTTTTACGTTGATGTGGTTCTCCTACGGAGCTCGTAACCACTCTCCAACAATAACAGTGTGGTTACTTAGTAGCTGGTTGCGTTCGCCATGGCTGTGGAAAAATCTCCTCCGCTTTTAATAAGCTGCAGTATTTCCCCGGGCAGCCGTATCCATCGCTGTTATTTTAGCTATAAGTGAGCTGCGAATTTCAAGTGCATTTGCTAACTTGTAAAAGCTCATATTATTGTCTGAAATTAAATAGATGGCAAAATGACGTTTTTTCTCTTTTCTAAGTCAAATGAAGTATGAAACATGTTTACATTGTCATCAAACACCATTACGGGCTGTGCTGAACAATTTAGGTCGTATATAATTACACATTTCTGGGTTTACAATTCATCAGTGTGAGTTTAATTTGGAGTTGGCGCCATATAATCACTTTGCTGCCAATACTGTAGAAATTGTATTTCTCGTACCGATAATTGTAGTATAACGTAAGCGCTTCAGATCTGCACTTCATCATTGCTGAGCGCTAATAAACGCCAATCCGCTGTCATCCTGAATGGTAATCGGATACGCTGAGATTGTTCTATAAAATTGCCTCTGTTAATGGGATGCCTTTAATGAAGTTTGAAGGCTCAGAAGTCGTTGGCTTTAGCGCAGAGAACACAGTGGAGTAAAATGAATATTTCTATTCGCCAATTAGAGAGTCCTTAACACCAGTCTGTAACACCATTATATATTTCACATAAAGCCGGATGAAATCACTTCTTGGCAGCCGCATTGTTTTAGCTGGCCGTAGGTATTCAGGCTGTTTGAACCTCTTTGTACCTGTGAAATATGTGTATGTCACAAGTGTGGTGGTTGTGTTACACCTGCCGGGGATGGATAACTCCATTCATGGCTGTTTAACACCTCAGATGCCATGGCTAGGCAGGTATAATAAAGTTTTTTAAAAAAAAACCGAAACCTTAATGGGGTTGTCTCATCATAGACAATGGGGGCATATTGCTAGGATATGTCCCCATTGTCTTGTAGGGGCGGGTCCCACCGTTGGGACCTGCACCTATATTGAGAACGGAGCCCCACAAGGTGGTGGCTGGAGGACTCTGGTCCTGCCACCACGAAGCCGGTTCTCCCCATAGAAGTGAACTGGAGCGTACCACGCATGCGCAGCCACCGCTCCGATTAATTTCTATGGGGCCGACGGAAATAGCCAGACCCATAGAAAATGAATGGAGGGCGGCTGCGCATGCACAGTGCGCCCTCTTTTACTTGCGGCACTCCGTTCTCAATATAGGTGCACCTATAAGAATGGTGGCGTATCCTAGCGATATGCCCCCATTCTCCATCATGAGTCAACCCCTTTAATAACTACAAAAAGATAAAAAGTTGGAATTACCATGTCAGTATTAAAGTATTGAATTGCGGTAATATCCAAGTATAACATCCCAAAATAAACTGGAATACAAATTGTCAAAAAGTTCTGTGCTTTCCCAAACTGGCCCCTATTGAAACAACACACCAAAAATAAGCCACCATGCAGCTCTGTTACAAAAAAAATGGAATATTGCCAGAATCTGGTGTCACAATGCAATTTAAAAAAAAAAATATATATATATATTTTTTAAAACTAGTAAACTATGACGAACTCTAAAAACGTGGCACCTTCGTAATGATACCAGCCCACAGAATATTATTGTGTCCCTTTAACACACAGTGTATGTCACAAATGTAATGCCCAAAAAACAAGGTTGGAATTGTTTTGCACTTTAGCTCTGCAATACATTAATTGGTACCTGAAATGATACAATTAAAAAGTACAACTTGTCCTGGAGTAAAACAAGCCATCAACAGAAAAATAAAAAAAAGATAAGACTGGGAGGGAACAAGTAAAAATGTTGCCACCAAAATCGGCTTGGTCCTTAAGGAGTTAACCAGCAATTAGTAATTCTGAATGTCTGGATTGGCAGACCAAGCATATCTCATGTATGGGGAAGGGAGACGCTAGTGTCTTATGTGATCACATATTCTGATGTTATCATAGAAAATGTTGCAGATAATTTCTGCTATTTATTATATTCTTACATTTGTAGCTCCATGTGAACTACAGCTTGGGCTGTGTTTTATGTATAAGCAGATTTATGACTGGATCTAATGATAGGTTAATGGTTAACCTCTTTTTTTCTTTTCTCTCCGTGCATTTAAAATACCATCAATAAAAGTAAAAATTACCATTCAGGAAAGAAGTTCAAAGACTCGCTCTGCTGTTTCCCCACCACTTTTCCCTGGATTTGGTTGTATATAGAATAGTGAATTGATTAGAATTTGCAACATGTTCCCTACTCTTCAGCTAAGCTCTTCTCCTGACCCTCTCCCCCCATCGACAGGCACACTTAACACTGTGTATATACACTGATCACAAAAAGTTAGGGATTTATGGCTTTTACTCTGGATGAGATTTATGGAAAACGTAAAAAGTTCACTTTACAGTGATGTAATATCAGGACAGTAGAGCAATTAATAGAGGCAACAATAGTGATTTCCTCATCTTAAACAAGTTATTGAAACAAAAGCCAACAACAGTGGTGGGTATACGCTCACAAAAATGTCAATGCCTCAATAACTTGTCATGTGGCCATGACCATCAATTACAGCAATGGCAATGATATCTCATACTGTTCACAGGTCGACTTGTTGTCTGCCTAGGCATGGCATCCCACTCTTCTTGAAGGGTAGCCCTCAGGTCATTGAGGTTCTGGGGTACAGAGTTTTGAATGGGATTTAGGTCTGGAGAAAGTGCAGGCCACTCCATTTGAGGTTCCCTGATGATGTGACCTTGATGAGCTGGCTAATTAAAGATTAAATTAGGCCTGTGTTGTTCATGCAGAAGCACAATGACTTTATTAATGATGTCAATGTACAGCTCACAAAGTGTAGGGCAGTTCTGTATTGACTAGACACACCTGCCCACCCTGTAACAACACCACCAACACCACCAAAGGCCCATCTGGCGACAACAGTGGCTGATGCATAGCTCTCTCCTTGACATCTCCAACATCGTTGACGGCCATCATTTCTGCTCAGCGTGAATGGACCACTGAGCAGTGGTCCATTCACGCAGAAATGGAGCACTGAGGCCCACTGGTCCCTCATCCAGCGTTGATTTCCCTGGCCCATGCAAGATGATGCCTGTGGTCAGGTACCCTTGCAGGTCATCTAGCACGCAGACCACGCTGATGTAGACGGTTTCGAATGGTGTGACGTGACACTTGGGTGCCTCTCGCCTCCCTTAAATGTGCCTAGAGTTTTGCGGCATTCATCATCCAGTTCGGAAGAGCATTGTTCACAATGAAGCGGTCATCAGTGTGGGATGTGGTCAAAGGACATCCACTTCTATACCTTTCTGTATCTCTATAGCAAGCTGCTGATAAAGCTCTGTGACACTCTAAGCTCAGTGGCCACTGAGAACATCCTGCTTAAAGCTTTGCAATGACGAGGTACTGTTGATCAATTGTTAGGTGTCGTCTTGGTCTCATGATGTCAAAATGTGAACAGCATGATGAGGAGGACTGTTTAAATATCAATTGTAATTGAACCAGGAACTTCATTGGGTGATTTATGGATCAAACACCTGTTGTGAATGTTGACATTAAGCTTCTTGTTAGAGAACAGTAAGTTGTGCAAAAAGTACTGAAAGATTGAACAGTTGGACATGAGCATTCAGAAGCCTCGCGAAAGTGACAGTAAGTTCACCTGTAAACGTTAGGGTCCATTCACATGTCCGCAAGTGTTTTGCGGTCCGCAAAACACGGACACTGGCCATGTGCGTTCCACATTTTGCGGACCGCACATGGCTGGCCCTGTGATAGAAATGCCTATTCTTGTCTTTGGCTGCGTCCAAGAATAGGACATGCTCTATCTTTTTTGCAGGGCAGCAGAACAGAACACGGTGTGCTGTCCCATCTTTTGCGGACCCATTGAAATGAATCAGCAAAATTACGGAATGGATGCGGACCCATTTATACGGACGTGTGAATGGACCCTAAGAGTGCATTATAGGTTCCTCCCACAAGCCAAATATCCCTGACTTTTTGTGAGTAGTGTATGTTTTCAATGAGGAGAGGGGACTAAGCTGTTTCCAGACACATGGTTGTGGTTTATCTCCCCAGGGAACAAAAGGATTCGGCATGTTTAAATCCAACATGCCCTGTACTTCTTTACCCTGTCATTGGGAGAAGTTCGAAGGCATGCCATAGTTGGATAAAATGTCTTGTTTTGGTTGCTTTTGATGCCAGAATAGGGAAATCTAAAGTACTATTCTGTCTATCAACAGCAGAAACCTGACAGACCCCATTGTAAGTCAGCGGTGTCCATCATGTATCAAGTGGAAGCCATGATGCTAATGTAAACTGAGCATAAGTTCACCATTAGACACACCAATCTATTCGCTCCATTCATATGGGGAACTCTGGGTCTTTTTCACGTGATCAGCGGTGGTCAGACCCCTATCCTGTGTCTATAATGGAACAACTTCTACCCATAGCTTATTTGCTCCATATGTTTGACATACACATAGATATAATAAGGAAGTATACAAGCATATATTGTAATGGTTTTTTGGAGGCAAACATATACCAAGAATGTCCTTTAGGCATATGTGTGACAGTTTTATGTTTGGATACCAGGCAGAAAAATTAGCCTTATGAGCGGAGATGATTGATGTAAAATGTGAGAGCAGCTGCAAGGAAATCAAACTCCCACTCCTGCCTTCCCAGCCTGTCAGCATATCTCAAATAACATTCGAAGAGCCTGTATCTATAGGGAGAGAAGAGCAGTAGTAATACCCATCAAGCATTGCCACAGCCTCTCTTCTCCAAAGCCTTTAAAGGGGTATTCCGGTTACCATAAATATAACTTATGTTTTAGACTAATTCATCATCAATCATTACCTAATATAATGTAATTTTCACTTATTTACCGTTCACTAGTTATAAGTAGTTTTCTTCCTCTGCTACCCACTGTGTTTCCTCACAAGTTACCATGGCATCGACCTGTCCTGGCCTTTTTTCAGGTCGAGCATGCTCTGTGTGTTGCTATCAGTTCTATAGCTAAATGTCTTGTGAAACAAAGGGAGTGTCAGTTAAATTCCACTTGAATGGAGCGAGTACTTGTCATTACACTGCACTTATCCTGAAGTGTCGCCTCCTCGTCAACCAGTTAATCGGCGGGGGTGCTGGGTGTCGGACCTCTGCCGATCTGATAGTGATGACCTACCCTGATGATAGGTCATCAATATACATGGCAGGGCAACCCCTTTAACCTACCAAAGACAAGTCCTTCTAGCATTGAAAGAAATGAAACCCCCGTTGGCAATATGCAGCATACCCAAAAACCCACTACATGTAGATGTCACATATACTGTACTTTTGTAAGAGTGCGCCCTGATAAAACTGTGACATATCTTCCATTAATGTAGCAGCTTATCTGTTCTTTTAATACCGTTACACAGGTTGTGCTGTTATATCTGTCTTTTATTGTGTAGGTCATACGGAGATTACGAGAGAGAGGTGAACCCATCAGACTGTTTGGGGAAACAGATTACGACTCATTTCAGCGCTTACGAAAGATAGAAATTCTTGCTCCGGAAGTGAATAAGGTACCTTGTGAAAAATACCTCCGTGTATTCCCTATTGTTTTATGTGTTTATTAGGGGAATCTGAACAGTTCTGTTTTACTTTCATTTACAGGGATTAAGGAACGACCTGAAAGCTGCTTTGGATAAGATTGACCAGCAGTATCTTAATGAGTTGGTGGCTGGTCAAGAACAAGCAGAAGATGATACACAGAATGACCTCAAAGTTCATGAGGAAAACACCACAATAGAAGAACTTGAGGTATGCATCTTCCCTTAAAGGGGGTATGGAATTTAAGGGGTCACTAACTTTTCAAAAAACATTTGATATGTCATAGAGACATATTAAAAGTTTGAATTAGTCCGATTGCTGATATCCACTCTGATCTCTACAACGAGGGGAAATAAGTGTACTCACTGTTTGCTAAAAACACTTAAAAAAAGTTTCAGAGGATTACCTATCCTCTGATAGGTCATCAGTATCCGATCAGTAGGAATCCGACCGATCCCCCAACGATCAGCTGTTTGAGAAAGCACTGGTGCTTCGGCCGTCTCACTGTTTTTTCCTAGGCCAGTGACAACACGTTTATTGGTCATGTGGCCTAGGAGTAGCTCAGCCACATTGAAGTGAATGGAGCTGAGTTGCAGTACCAAGCAAGGCTGATATACAGTGTATGGTTCTGTTCTCGGTAAGCACAAAGAAGACTGTGACGCTCACAGGACTGCTGGTACCTTCTCAAACAGCTGATTATCTTGTGCCCCAGATTTCGGCTCCCCACTGATCAGATACTGAGGACCTATCCTGAGGTTAGGTGTTCAATACCAAAATCCCAGAAAACCCTTTTAAAGGGAACCTGTCATCTCCGAAACACCCCCTGAACTAGAGTAAGCAGTGTATAGTGTAAGTGATGCTGAATCCGATTATGTAAGTTTTATCTTCATACTCACTTCCATTCCGTCACTGTGCTCCCACAAACCTGTATTACTTATATAAATATATTCCCAGATACCTTACATTAGTTATAATGGCTCGTTTTGTTTGGGGAGCAATCATTAGGAGAAACAAAATGGCTGCTGTCCTACTAGTACACACAAAACATGTCCTAATCACACAAGTTACTTCACAACACTGAGGTAAAGAGCTACCTCATCCTCCTCTCTGCTTGTCATGGATTATGATCCTGAATACAGATGATAAGATCTTTAGCTGAATCTCTGTAGGAATGGAGCTAATGAGCAGATGTGGCTAATGAGCAGCAGCATTGTGTGCAGTCTCCATTACCACAGTCTGTCCTGTCCGTCCTCTCTGTACTTCATGTCTCCTCATGAACTCCATTCCTACAGAGATTCAGCTAAATATCATATTAAACTGTATTTAGAATCATAATCCCTGACGAGCAGAGCAGAGAGGAGGATGAGGCAGCTCTTTACCTCAGTGTTGTGAAGTAACTTGTCCTCCTGTGTGATTAGGACAGGTTTTGTGTGTACTAATAGGACAGCGGCCATTTTGTTTCTCCTAATGATTGCTCCCCAGACAAAACGAGCCATTATAACTAATGAAAAGTATTTGGGAATCTATTTATAATAATGTAATATTTATGTATTTTCATTTTCTTAATTCCCGGAGAACCCCTTTAAGCAGTAGGTTGTATGTACCTCAATAAAACTTCATTTTTCTCAGCAATGCATGCACATATGAATATGGAACCAACACAGATGCCTTCAAAGGTACAAATCTTCTGATAGATGTCCTTTAAATCTTCCTTTTCTCTTACCTTGGGATGACATTTTGGGGCCCTGGAACCAATTACTAGTTTTCCATAATTATAAACTCAAGTTACAATGGTTTCCACATGCAATAGTCGTCCCGGAACAAATTAATTTTGTAACTTGAGGGACCACTGCATGTGATATTGCTATGATCGTAATGACCCATGTAATGAATAGAGTTAACATGTAGTTTTTTTTACCTCGGTGTAAAAACAAATCCCAAAGAACTTCTGTTTTGTTTTTTTTTTGTTTTTTTTTTTATCCCCGCACTTTATATATTCCATGCATCATATCTACTCCAAAATGGCAATAAATAATACAACTCACCCCGGGAAAAAAAAAAATTTTATTCAGCTACGTCAATTGAAAACTATAATCTGAGTGTCTGAGCCATGAAATTTCCCGAAACATCTGTTTAGTGTGCCTCTATGGGTGATGACATAAAGAAGAAATAGAGCACTTATGGGGACGGCTGCTGCCAGAAATTGTTTCAGGACACATTATTTTTATTGGACTTTCTCACCCAGTTATTGGAACAGAACGAAGAGCTTTCATTCACAGCGTTCAGTACTTACTTTGGATGTATTTCTACATTTCTGTTAATGGCTGTCTCTCCATCATAAGTATCAAGAAAACTGCGGAGCGGATCTGATTTGCAGATGTAAACTATTTGTACCCTGTAAAAAGGTGGACTGGAATATCTTGTAAAAGCGGCTGTGTCACCCGGTTCAACCCTACCCTACTAGGCATATAGCCTGGTAGGGTTGATGACGCTGATTAAAACGATACCTGTCTTATCTCTGTCGGTGGTGTCGTTGTGGGGAAAGGTGAACTTTTAAATTTACGCAAAGTAACTATATCCTGGTAAGATAGGGTTGATCCAGATGACGGAGCCGCTTTAAAGGGAGTATGTAACCAGTCGGGTAAATTAGGACCCTCGCCAGATAACTCGTGAATATTGAGTCTGAAGCATGCAGGCACTTCAGAATTACTAAGAATAATTACTTTTCATAACATGATTGGCTCCTTTGGGGTTGTCTAGCTTTATTCGGTGCATTATATAGATATTCTAGTAAATCTGCCATTCGCTGTGCCCATATATTTTTTAAAAGTAGACTTCAGGCACTTTATGAAAATGCCACCCAGCGGTTTACACTCATGGGCTCCCTCTCTGTATGAATACGTAACATTTTGTAAAAAAAAATAGCCTAAAGGGAACCTGTCATCAACTTTATGATGAACTCACTGAGGATAACATAAAATAGTGACAGAAATGCAGATTTCAGTGGTGTCACTCATGAGCTAAAAGTAAGTGGTTGCTGAGAATCAGCATCATAAACATTGCAGACTAGGCCTCAAAAAGAGTCAAATCTACATGAGAAGAGTCATGGTCATTCCTAATCTCCTGCTCCTAAACCATCTGCTGATGATTGGCAGTTCTCTCCTAGAGAGAAAGGGAGAAAACTAGGTAGAAGACTGTCAGTCATCAGCAGGTGGGCAGGGAGAGCAGGAGATAAGGAATAACAATGACTCTTCTCATGTGGCTGTAACTCTTTTCCAGGCCCAGTCTGCAATGATTGTGAAGTTGGTTCTCGGCATCACCATTAAACTAAAACTATTGTCTTGCAGCACCTCCTTTCCAGATGTGCTTTTCTTTCCATGCTGCTTGGTTTCTATCTTGAAAAAATCCACTTTATTCCTTATGCAAATGACCCAAGTAAGGTGCCCAGAGTGGCGTTATTTTCGTTTACAGGTGCCCAGGCCCGCCCTCCAGCAGAGCCCAAGCACACCTCTCCTCCGCTCATACTGTACGCCAGCAGCGCCGTTGCCGACGCCCAGTACAGCAAGTAACCCCGCTGCGCTTCTTCTCTTACTGCAGAGGATGATATTGTCACTGGGCTCGGCGCATGCCCAGTAAAACATTTGAGGCCCTCAGTTAAACCGCAAGAGCGAATGTGCAGGAAGTGTTTGGAACTGAGGGCCATTTGCATAGGAAATAAAGTGGATTTTTTCAAGATAGAAACCAAGCAGCATGGAAAGAAAAGCACATCTGGAAAGGAGGTAGTAAGTGAAGTAGTAAGAATTTTGGAGATTCATCTAAACTGGTGGAAAGGGAAACTGACTTGGTTGCCCATAACAACCAGATTCCAACTTTCATTTTTCATAGCTCCTTTGTTAAATGAAGGGTTGATGCTGATTGGTTGCTATGGGCAAGTACACCAGTTTTCCGTTACACCAGTTTTAATAAATCTCCCCTTTTGTGTCTAAAATTTGAACTCAAGCAGAGCCTGAGACGCACAACGCCTACTGCAAATAAAAGTTAAAGCCGTGCAGAGTTCATACATGACACTTTTGTCTGTGTCCGCGTGCACACATCTTCACTGAAGGACCAAAAATGTCCACAATCCAGATGCGGGTGGACATTTGAGTCAACAGTACAGGGGGCGATGATGTGCTATTTGCCACCTCTCATCTTCTCTTTCTTTTAGAAAAAAAATTGACAATGAGAGGGCACAGATCCCGTCCCATTTGTAAAGGAAGCACTATTGTGAATAAACGTTCCTGTATCGCCCTCACTGGGAACTGGAAGCCTATACTGGAGAAGAGAAGATAGTGACAGGGTATCATTTGCAGCTTCCCTCCTCCCTGTACTCCAAATATTCCACCTTGATCTAAGCTTTCTCGCCCTTATATTCTTGTTACATCATTCATTTAAAGGCATGGTTACATCCGTGGAAGTGTCAAACCCTAGCTGCCATTTTTTTCTCTTCTTTCATGGCAAAACAGCATTTATATGTATAAGGGTCTCCTACTTAGGGGGTATGGTGTCCATGTCTGGCACCTGCTGCTATCTCGAGAAGAGGGCACCGTTGTGCGATGCTCATTCACAGCACGCATTGCTGTGGGACTGGAGAGAGCCATGCAATGGGATCCCGTTCTTAACATAGGAGTGGGACGTAGAGGTAGGACCCACACCGGTTGGGCCTTTATGGCATGTCCGGTGGATGTGCCAGAAATGCTCAGATGGAACCACCCCTTTAAGTCATCCGTGCAGAGATCTGGCTCAGGATGATCCGGCCTCTGGCAGAAGAGAACTGTGGAGGTTTCATACAAACATCTGGAAAGTAGAAGTTGAATGGCATCCAGAGTGGCTGGAACAGGTGCTTGAAATGAATAGCATAGTAACCACATTGTGAAGAGAGACAGCGTTTGTACCGTATTTAAGTGTTCTAGCTTGGGCTGCAAAGCGTTTAAAGATGAAAAAGTATTTAAAAACCTTTTCTATATAGTTTATCTTGTCTTTATTTGGATTTTTTAACTGAAATGTTTCTCCGCATTCTAGGATTTGGGACAGTGTCTGGGACAAGGTGATGACAACAAAGACATGGATGTCATTAATAAAGTTCTTAAGGTAATTGTGGCAGGGGGTGGTCATCTGGGCATTTGTATGTAGAGCCTGGCAGGGGGCCTATGTATGAGAACACTTAAAGGGTTTCTGTCACCAGAAATCACCCTATTAAACCAAGTGTCATTTGCAATGAGCAAATGACACTTGATGCCAGTAATGTTAGTATTATACCCCTCAGTTCCGCCGTTTTGCCAAAAATAGCGATTTTATAATATGCTAATGACCTCCCCTAGGTGCAGTAGGCGTGAACCTGCACCTAGGAGAGGCCGTAATAATGCCTCTTACCACGCCCCCGGTCGCGCTGATTGACAGGGCCGGGCAGCCAGCTCTTTCGGCTCCCGGCCCTGTACGAGGCCGAAATCCCGCGCCTGCGCACTAATGAAGCCGGGACCCGGGCGGGCGCCGGCTCTCAACGCGCGCTGATCCCGCGCCTGCGCATTGCGATCAGCGCGCGTTGAGAGCCGGCGCCCACCCGGGTCCCGGCTTCATTAATGCGCAGGCGCGGGATTTCGGCCTCGTACAGGGCCGGGAGCCGAAAGACCTGGCTGCCCGGCCCTGTCAATCAGCGCGACCGGGGGCGTGGTAAGAGGCATTATTACGGCCTCTCCTAGGTGCAGGTTCACGCCTACTGCACCTAGGGGAGGTCATTAGCATATTATAAAATCGCTATTTTTGGCAAAACGGCGGAACTGAGGGGTATAATACTAACATTACTGGCATCAAGTGTCATTTGCTCATTGCAAATGACACTTGGTTTAATAGGGTGATTTCTGGTGACAGAAACCCTTTAAAGGGAACCTGTCATCTCGGAAACACCCCCTGAACTAGAGTAAGCGGTGTATAGTGTAAGTGATGCTGAATCCGAATATGTAAGTTTTATCTTCATACTCACTTCCATTCCGATGCTGTGCTCCCACAAACCTGCAGTAAAATGCATTGAGAGGACTCTTCTTTGAGTCCTCTCCATTATGTGAGTGAGCACTGGAGTCCAGTGAGTGCAGTTTACTGCAGGTTTGTGGGAGCACAGCGTCAGAATGGAAGTGAGTATGAAGATAAAACTTACATATTCGGATTCAGCATCACTTACACTATACATCTCTTACTCTAGTTCAGGGGGTATTTCGGAGATGACAGGTTCCCTTTAAGGGGTTGTCTAACCTGCAGGACTAGAGGTGGCTTGCTCTTGTGGCCAGTCACTGGCCTCAGTGGTCACATGTGCTAATGCAATTTCAGTGTGCTCTTTGTTTTCAAATGTACAAAGTGATATGATGGCCACTGTAATGCCACATGACCATGACAGTCATAGTGCTGCCCATAAGTGACATCACATTACATTGCTGTGTGGTCATAGTCTTGTAACATGTATGTTTCATGTTACTGCGTACAGTTTAAATAAAAAAAGGATGGAGGAGATCAGCGGAGAGGCATGGAGTGAAATTGTTTGGTGCCTATATGACAAAGTTTCTTTCTGTCATGATTATGAAAGACACTTTAAAATATTCACCCTTACATGCACATACTGCAGGGTTGTTGTGGTGCAGTTTTTTCATTGTCCACTAGGTGGCTATGTAAACCAAACATAATTTGTTTTGTTTAGTTTCTCTTAGGAGTCTGGGCCAAAGATCTGAATGCACGAGAAGATTATGTCAAGCGGAGCGTGCACGGTAAACTTGCAAGTGCCACACAGAAGCAGACCGAGTCCTATTTAAAACCACTCTTCAGAAAATTGCGTAAAAAGGTGAAGACCTGTAACAAATGCACAGAACAGCCTGTTTCTTCTCTTTATAACCCTTTCATTCCTAGTACATAGCCTCTTTACATGGCAATTATTGGGAACAAACCATTAGTTCTTGATAATTGCCTGCTTCTCTGAGGAGATTTACATGCAGCAGTCACCTCCGCTGTATGAGGACATGTGATCCTTATTGTGATCGCTCTTCCATACAACTTCATGGTTTCTGGGCAGCAGATCTCTGTTTACACAGCATGATCTGCAGCCCTGAAATGATAATTTCGGTGTCCGCATCAGTGATGCTATCACCCAATGACTGAGCATTTGCTCACTATTCAGGTGATACCTTTATACAGGACAGTTTTCAGAAATGAGTGAGCCCTGATTGATGATCCATGTACGGGTCCTTTCACACGTGTGTCTCTGTACTGTTGCATTTTTAGTGCAGTTTTTAGTGCTGAAAACGTCAGCTCCAGCTGTTAGATTGTGTTTTTTCTTTCTTTCTGGCTTCTTTTCAAAAACACCATGGGGGGAATTTATCATTAGGAGAATATCTGAAGTCAGTTTTGCTTCAGTCTGTGTTGGAGTACTTTGTGCCACATTTATCAAATGACACAGGTTGTTTGATAAATGTGGCTTGTCCTTAAACCTAACACTACTGTCTAGAGAAGCTACTCCACGTTTCCTACTCCACCCTCCTCCTGGAGTGAGATTGCGACTATTTTGCGACTTTTTAAAAAAGTCGCAATGATAAATCTGGAGTGAAACTCATTAACATAGCTAACCACACCCACTTTCCCACCCATATTACAAAAATGGAGTGAGTGGTGTACACATGCAAAAAGTCGCAAAATTTTGCGCAATCGCATAAATTTTGTGCACGTGGGTGCAAAAAAGGCGCAAACGCCCTATTTTGCGACTTTTTGATGCCAGAATTCTGGAGTGATAGTGTGATAAATCAGGGCCCATGTGTTCTCTGGGCATTTTCTCAGTCGTTTCCACATCACCTTCTCTATAGGGGGTAAAACACCATGAAGAAAACACTGTTGGTAAGGCACACCGTTTGCAAAAAAAAAAAAGCCACAAAAAACACAGTAAGAACTCAAATGGACAACAATACTGCTTATTGTTGCCACTTTGACAGTCCAAAAAAAGGCCTGTCAAAATTTGTGTTAAAAAAAAAAAAGCCTGACAGACAAAAACAGCCACCCATGTAGGAACCCTAAAGGGGCCTTTTCAGTGAATCCCAGCAAGATATATCTGCAGTACACTTCTTTCTATCTGCGTGACAACTGACTAATATAATTGACTATTATTTGAAGGGAGTAAATAATCACTGCTTTAGGTAGATGGAATAATTGATACTCCTGTCATAGCTTATTATATTGCAAACGTTCCATATCAGTCATTTTAGAATATAACAGGAGTTTTTCACGGAGACTAAATATTATAAAGGGAAAAAATACTAGATCATGGAGAAAGAAATGTTTTGATAAAAATGCATAGGCCTACTCACGATGTCGAGGTGGCCTCTATTGAGTGGGTCCCTACTCTCATCTTGCACAGATGGCACATGGATTTACTATCCATATCTATATATTAAAAAGGGAAAGAACATGAAATACATAACCAAATGATATGTCTTTCATCCATGAAGTAACTGCCAGTGATAGGAAGCCGAAGAACAGACGATGGTATAAGAGCAGACTTAGCAGCTTCTTTTTTTACATGAAAAGTAGCTCCATTTCCCTTGTTCTTATGTGATGGAAAAGGCCAACGAATAGTATGCAGCCTAGATTGTCAAATCTATGCAAAAAAAATAAACGCTTGCCAGAAAGCTGAGATCCTCCTTAAAGGCAGACGGTGCAATAATGCAAACCAGTTTTTACCATTTAGGCGCTGCGATTCAAAGCTGTCACTTGTGAGCTTGCTGTGCAATGTGCAGGCAAGTGTTAGAGTAGAATGAGTGAGCAGATTGATATATAGTTTGTGGGAAAAGATTCAGCATAAATGGTCCTAATATACATATAGGGGGAGATTTATCAAACTGGTGTAAAGTAGAACTGGCCTAGTTGCCCATAGCGACCAATCAGATTCCACCTTTCATTTTCCAAAGGAGCTGTGATAAATGAAGGCGGAATTTCATTGGTTACTATTGGCAACTAGGCAAGTTCTACTTTACACCAGTTTGATAAATCTCCCCCATAGAGTATACTTCCAGAGAAGACAGTCAGTCAGTGAATGAGCAGTTCCACCCCCTGGACTCCTAAGCCCAGAATGATCAGGGATTTAATTGAATCAATGGCAAGTTATACTGAATTCCACTAAGCTATGTATCAATATGCTCGGTTTCTACTGACTTGCCTCACAGCTTATATAGAAAAGACTAGTTTTAGTGTGCATTTTTATTTTTTGTTAGTTATTATGTGGCATTAAAGGGGTTGTCCTGACAGTAAGCCAAGAGTATTTAAAGGGAACCTGTCACCTCAGAAACACCCCCTGAACTAGAGTAAGCGGTGTATAGTGTAAGTGATGCTGAATCCAAATATGTAAGTTTTATCTTCATACTCACTTCCATTCTGACGCTGTGCTCCCACAAACCAACAGTAAAATGCACTCACTGGACTCCAGTGCTCACTCATATAATGGAGAGGACTCAAACAAGAGTCAAGTGAATGTATTTTACTGCCGGTTTGTGGGAGCACAGCGTCAGAATGGAAGTGAGTATGAAGATAAAACTTACATATTTGGATTCAGCATCACTTACACTATACAACGCTTACTCTAGTTCAGGGGGTGTTTTGGAGATGACAGGTTCCCTTTAAGGGCTGGAATGTGTTTAAAATAAAGAAACTCACCTATTGACTGCCATTATTTTCCACTGCCGAGGGTCCCATTCTCATTGCTTCTGGTCCACTATGGCCTGCACCCCTAATTTCATTTTAATGATTTAGCACACTAGATACTGCTATGTAGGGCCTCAGATGATTGCGGTTACAACTGTTTCCAATTTTAGGATGTGTTACTTAGGGTTCGGAATAAAAGGCATTGTAAGAGGGAATGACTATAAGGTACTTTCCACCAGGAAGCAGCATTTTGTCTGATCAGCAGCTGTTGACTATTGTTTTTTTTCTCCTTCAGCTTGTAAAACAAATGTGGGCAGATAGAAACATGTTAGCTGCTTCTAGACCAACATATTCTACTTTCCCACAGTAGACGGTATAATAGAATAATGACAGTCTAGTGCTGAGCCCTCTTATCCACTGTCAAATCTGTCACCTTGCTCATGGCCTCTTACACCGTACTGTCACTTGACTTTCTCAATTGTCGTGAACTATCCTTGATGCTTCTGCATGTTTTTCTCCATCCAGAACCTTCCTGCTGACATTAAAGAGTCAATCACAGATATTATCAAGTATATGCTGCAAAGAGAATATGTGAAGGTAAGTGCATCAGGATTCTGGTAACCTTTTAGTCAAGTTCTTCATTTGGCTTGTCACATTAGGATACAGAAAGAAGGTATAGATAACTTCTAGCAAGTGAAGTAATTTTACAGATATTGTAGTATTAACAATATCAATAGGAAAACAGTAGTAAAAAGTCTAACTTTCCAGAAGCCACTACAATAAGCCCCATCTTCCAGAAACTCCCATTAAACACAGGGCCCCTATCATTTACCCGAACATTTACCTGACGTATAACAGCAGTCATAGCACTGCAGATCATAACCCTCCACCAGACTTCCCAAATATGCCTCCCCCAAATCCTTCAGGCCACTCCAGCAAAATTCCCCCCTCACCAGATCCTCACAGACACCCAGGTTCCCTTCATGCTATCCGTGGCATACCACTGTGTGAATTGGTAAATCCCACATGAACTGATTAATTTCTGTCCTAGACTTGTGTCTAACAATAAGTGGTTTCATTTTATCAAATACGTTTTATAATGTGCACCAGATTTATCATAGGGGCTCAGGCTGGATGACAAATTTGGTGCATGGATACACGTCTAGTTCTATACTTTTGGTTGGCTTAGTTTGAGACATAATTTTGGTGTAAAATGTAAATGTCCCCCTTCTCCTGTGCCAATTTGTACCACTTTTTATAGAGATTCTAGGTACAGACACCTAGGTAAATTGGTCAACATGTAATATCTGGGTGCAGTGGGGTGTTTTAGTACTAAAAAAGACAGTGTGAAACCACCCTTACAGGTTCGTACTTGAAGAAAAGCTAGTTTGGTTTGTACCACTGTTAGTTGCAGTGTGTATGTAGCCTCGGTGGTATACAAAGGTATGTACTCTGCAAGAGATTATCTGAAGCCTGGCTTTTGTGGCTGATGGAAGCAGAGAATAGGAGGGGATCATGTAGTAATTGTTATAAGGAAATGCCAAGAACAACAAGGTGCTTGGGAAGTTTTGTAAGAAGGCTGCACTAATCTGCAGCTTTTCTAGTAATGTTATTTTTGGAGCAGTAGAAAGCTTGTTTGTTTTTCTGCTTTTAACCCAAGTTTGGATTGGGAAACATTTGAGAATCTAAAGCCGTGACCAAACATTTTGAGACTAACACAAATTTTGGTTGTCACAAAGTGTCGTATATAGTTTGTTTTTGTTTATTTGTTTTTGTATTTTATTGACAAATCCATCAAGCTTATGTAAAGGCTCAATATTTCCAGTATTGGCACTTCTTTTTCAAGACTTTTGTATTTCATATGTTACTATGTTACCCTGGCATACTGCATATCAGCATATGGTAGACAAATCACATAAAATAATGCACAATAGATGCAAACATTATATATGAACTATGCCCTCATTCTGGTATAATTAAATGAGACTCTCAAACAATATATTTTGATGAAAACACATCAGGTGGTCTCAGTCAGGCAGATTCTACATTAAACCTACCTATGCCATTCTGCTCTCCTGAATGTAGATGCCCAATGGCATAGGTAGGTTTAGCGTAGGATCTGTCTGATGGAGACCACCTTGGCGCTGGTAGATGTGTTAGTGCATTATTTTTTGAGATTTTTCTTTTATAAGTGTAGCCATATACATCTACATATTCATTTATCACATCATGCTGGATGTTTTTTTTTTTTTTACTATATCAGCTTCCGGACCAAATCCCGATGATGGTAGCCCATTCTTACCTAATCAGTGCTTGAAGTTTATCACAATGAATGTGTTTTTGTTTGTCCACCCGCTTTTTAAGGACTGACCACAGGTTCTCAATGGGATTGAGGCCATGGATCCAAAATTTATCACCAGATTTCTCCTAGATCATTGGGAGAAGCTGCTCTTGGAGGAGGTTTCGATACCATTCTTTATTCGTGACAGTGTTCTTAGGCAAAATTATGAGTGAGCCCCTCCCTTGGATGAGAAGCCGCTCTACACATGAATGGTCTCAGGATAATTTACTGTTGCAGGACACAGGACGCATGGTAGCACTCACCTCTTCTCTGGATAATCATTTTTCCAGATGTCCCAAACAGTCTGAAGGGGCTTCATCCTAGAAAATACCTTTACCTCGGTCCCCTGCAGGCCATTCACTGTACTTCCTGCAGAATGTCCCTCTGTCCTTGATGGTTTTTCTTGGAGAGTAGTGGCTTCTTTGCTGCTCTTCTTGACACCAGGCTATGATCTAAAAGCCTTCACATCACTGTGCATGCAGATGCACTTACCTGCCTATTGCTGTTCTTGAGTAATCTATGCACTGGTGGTGACCAGATCCCATAGCTGAGTCCTCTTTAGGAGAGAGTCCTGACACTTGCTAGACTTTCTTGGGTGCCTGGAAGCCTTCTCATACCAGTTGAGCCTCTCTCCTTGAAGGTCTTGATGATCCAATAAATGGTTGATTTAGGTGCAATCTTACAAACAGCAATGTACTTGTCTGTGAAGCCCTTTTGATGCAAAGCAATGATGACTGCATGTGTTTGAATGGAGGTAACCACAGTTGAGGTAACCACAGTTAACAGAAGAAGACAATGATTTTTAAGCGCCTCCACCCTTTTAAAGTAACCAGTCTTCTCTATTAATTCATTCAGCCTCACAGAGTGATATTAGCTGCCTTGCCCTTGTTAACACTTTTTCCTGAACTAATATGGAACTGAAAAACAGTGGAAATTGGGTTTTTGTAATTGTTAATTTTCATGGCACGAAATGACTTTGCAGTTTATTGCAACATATCCGGTCATTTAATGTAAATTGCTTCCATATAAACTGAAGCAGCAAACCTTGTGAAAACCTAAATTTGGATTGTCTCAAAACTTTTACTCATGACTGTAATTGTGTATGTTCATGATACTTTTACTAGCGATGTTCAGATTAGCAATTTATTTTTCCAGGCCAATGATGCTTATCTCCAGATGGCAATTGGGAATGCCCCATGGCCCATTGGTGTCACTATGGTTGGTATTCATGCCCGTACAGGCCGTGAAAAGATTTTCTCCAAGCATGTGGCACACGTGCTGAATGATGAAACGCAGAGGAAATACATACAGGTAAGAAACATCTCTTTTACAAAATGTGGCTCCTTTTAGGCTTATAAAATATTAGTTTATGTGTGTTTATATATGATGAATATATATAATAATTGTTTAATACTGAGGCAGTGCTAGGGATTGCTGTGATATGCTGCTGTTCTCGAATGTAGTAGCAGTTCTGCTTGTCATTTAGGTTTAAATTCCACTTTTAGCTGCAGTTTACAGGGGAATAATAATGAAGCATTGTTTCCACAGATCTGCTTCTGATACCTGTCCCAGTCTGGAGAATACCATCTTTGGTCCTTCCGTGGATTACTCCATTTAAACTATGACTAGTACAGGTGCCAGTCCTTAATAAAAGAACCTGGTGTTGTCTTCTCCAGATGAGGATCAGTATGATCTGCAGGAGCCAAGTCATGGGGAGAACTTGCTTCATGGTTATCTTTCGTATTTGCCACTCTAGACTATTGGCATTACTGGCGACTCTAATGGTAGTTTCTAATCCTTATGATATCTGGGATTGTGGCTTGTTACATGGTGGAAAATGACGCTTCTTTCCAATAATACATTATGTCTATTTTCTTTTCCATTTAGGGGTTGAAGAGACTAATGACAGTCTGTCAGAAACATTTTCCTACAGACCCATCAAAGTGTGTAGAATACAATGCATTGTGAAGAAAGTTTTCTATGTCTATGAAGCTTGTAGTAACAACTACAGTTATCACCTATTTTTTCTATTGGAAATATTTGTTAAATTATTAAAATTATTATACATTTTAATGAAAGAAAATTGACTTTTATGAATGGTAAAAATGTCTGTCTTTTGAAATGTGTTTTCCAGTGGTGGTGGTGGGGTAATTACAGTACTTCTAAATAGTACTTTTGTGATATATAGTATATAAGTAAAAGGTATCTGCGCTGGTAAAAAAGGCAATTAAATTCCAAATTCAACACCTCTTCCTCAGCCAAAAATGCAAACGTAAGGCTGGTAATGTATAGCACCGTGAGGAGTAAACTGCAATGTCATTTGCTAAATTCTGATCAAGAAATAGCCGTAAACATACAGTGTACCTGTTTGTTTGTAATCTCCAAATCAGGAAAACATGGCTGAGTCCTAGATTTTTTGAAAAAATGTTGTTCCTGCGTTACTCTTCTTGAGTGCATCCACGGTAGGCCTGCTGCTCCGGCCAGAAGCAAGCGTGCGCGTGGGAAACCCTGACGGCTGTTGTCTAGGAAAAACTTCAGTGTGACATCACATGTTGAGTACGGGTGCCTGTAGGGGCCAAGATTGATCCGACTAGTTTCGGAATAAAGCGTATTCCTTCATCAGGGAATATATTGTGATATATATACTACTGAGTCAGACCCTCTGAAATATTACCCAGATATGTAACAGTAACAGAATTTTCACCTACAATACGTGAGGGTGCCAAGCTACTCGTAACTCTTGTGGTATTGACTTGGGAAAGGGGGAAGTTGTTACATAATCCCCTCAGAATCCAATTTCACAGATCTGCATATAAACTTATCTTACTGTCATGATATTTTGTTTGCTTTTTAAGAAAAATCATGATTTTGCTGTCAAAGTAAACCAACTGATAGTTGGCCTAGACAAATCTGGTCTAGATATCATCTATGAGTTTACTAAATGTGCCCAAATATATGTATTTTTGGATGAAGCTGAATATTCTTTGTTTTTTGAAGATATGGTTTGCTATAAGCTTTAAAGCAGGGGTGGCCAACCCGTGGCTCGCGAGCCGCATGCAGCTCCTGGCACCTTCATTTGCGGCTCTCCTCTTCATATGCGGCTCGCAGGGGAGCAGTCTGGCCAGCAGCTCTTACTCTCCTCTCTGCAGCGCTCTCCTCTGTGCTCGCAGGGGAGTGGGCCAGCTATTCCTATACTTTGTGCTCCTTTCAGCAGTGCTCTCCACTATGTCCTGACACGCACAGCGTTAGGACGTAGTTAGTACGTGGAGGCCCACGTTTTGACCTGATGCTGTGCATGTCAGGTCACTGTGGAAAGGGCGCCAGAGCAGTCCTCAGCTTCAGCAGAGGTACGGCAGGATAAGCCTCCTACACAGTTTTTTAAATTTTTTATTAAAGTACTGATAATGGGGGTCTTATCTGACATGGGGGTAGTATGAGCTCAGATAAGACCCCCAACTCCTCATCAGACCCACAAAATAAGCTCCCCAGTGCTCACATAAGACACCAAAAATCAGACACCCCATGGTCACATCGCCACTATGTCAAATCACCCCCCCCTCCCTATGATCTCAGCATGGGGGTGGGGGGTTCATTCCAGCATGAGGGCGGTCATCTGAGCATGAGGGCGGTCATCTGAGCATGCGTCGTGTGCACACATATTTGTGTAAATGTACAGCTTGCGGCTCCTGGCAGTCCTACGTTTTTTTTTTGTTTTTTTTTCCGGCTCTTTGTTTCTGTAAGGTTGGCCACCCCTACTTTAAAGTGTACTCATTACTTTCATTTCACTAAAACCTAAACTACATGTAATAAAAAGCATGTTTGTAATCTTTTTTTTTTTTTTTTGGCCCGTGGTAACGGAATTCTAATAGAACTTGAACTTGTAAAACACAAGTTTTCTCATCCCTACTATACACCACTATGTACTGGAGTATGGATTTTTCCACTGAGTGCTATACAGGCAGGAGCACATCACCCTCCTGCCTGTACCAGCGCTGCTCTCCTAAAGTCTGGCATAGATATGCTATGTCTGGCTTTAGCAAAACAGGCTACAAGCAGGAGAGCAATGTCTTATGTGAGCTCCTGCCCTGCACTCTGCTAATAGCTTGTACCAATGTGCAGGGCAGGAGTTGACATAAGACATCGCTCTCTTGTTTGTGCCTACTCTGCCAAAGCCTGACATAGAACATGTACTTCTGGCAGCTTTAGCGGATCAGCGCAGGTACAGGCAGAAGACCGATGCTCCAGCCTGTACAGCGCTCAGTGCGGCCCCAGAGGAATCCGTACTCCAGTACACAGCGGCCCAGGAAAAGAAAAAAAAAACCTGAAGTATATTACAAATATGCTTTTAATCTCGTATACTTTAGGTTTTAATAAAGTAAAAGTTTAGGTACATTTTGCTACTATGTAATTATTGACCTTCCTTGTACCCATCTCTAATTATACAAGATTTTTTTTAGGAAGAATACCTTTTTATACTGTTTGTGGATTTTGCCAGATAGGAAAATAAGTTGAGTGTAAGGTACTAGGTTCCTGTTTATCATCTATAAGAAAGCATTTATAAAAAGATGACACTTTTGGAGTGGTTTGTACAGCTCAGCTGCTATGTACACTCACCGGCCACTTTATTAGGTACACCTGTCCAACTGCTCGTTAACACTTAATTTCTAATCAGCCAATCACGTGGCGGCAACTCAGTGCATTTAGGCATGTAGACATGGTCAAGACAATCTCCTGCAGTTCAAACCGAGCATCAGTATGGGGAAGAAAGGTGATTTGAGTGCCTTTGAACGTGGCATGGTTGTTGGTGCCAGAAGGGCTGGTCTGAGTATTTCAGAAACTGCTGATCTACTGGGATTTTCACGCACAACCATCTCTAGGGTTTACAGAGAATGGTCCGAAAAAGAAAAAACATCCAGTGAGCGGCAGTTCTGTGGGCGGAAATGCCTTGTTGATGCCAGAGGTCAGAGGAGAATGGGAAGACTGGTTCGAGCTGATAGAAAGGCAACAGTGACTCAAATTGCCACCCGTTACAACCAAGGTAGGCAGAAGATCATCTCTGAACGCACAGTGCGTCGAACTTTGAGGCAGATGGGCTACAGCAGCAGAAGACCACACCGGGTGCCACTCCTTTCAGCTAAGAACAGGAAACTGAGGCTACAATTTGCACAAGCTCATCGAAATTGGACAGTAGAAGATTGGAAAAACGTTGCCTGGTCTGATGAGTGTCGATTTCTGCTGCGACATTCGGATGGTAGGGTCAGAATTTGGCGTCAACAACATGAAAGCATGGATCCATCCTGCCTTGTATCAACGGTTCAAGCTGGTGGTGGTGGTGTCATGGTGTGGGGAATATTTTCTTGGCACTCTTTGGGCCCCTTGGTACCAATTGAGCATCGTTGCAACGCCACAGCCTACCTGAGTATTGTTGCTGACCATGTCCATCCCTTTACGACCACAATGTACCCAACATCTGATGGCTACTTTCAGCAGGATAATGCGCCATGTCATAAAGCTGGAATCATCTCAGACTGGTTTCTTGAACATGACAATGAGTTCACTGTACTCAAATGGCCTCCACAGTCACCAGATCTCAATCCAATAGAGCATCTTTGGGATGTGGTGGAACGGGAGATTCGCATCATGGATGTGCAGCCGACAAATCTGCGGCAACTGTGTGATGCCATCATGTCAATATGGACCAAAATCTCTGAGGAATGCTTCCAGCACCTTGTTGAATCTATGCCACGAAGAACTGAGGCAGTTCTGAAGGCAAAAGGGGGTCCAACCCGTTACTAGCATGGTGTACCTAATAAAGTGGCCGGTGAGTGTATGTGCTATGTATCTAATATTCTACTGTTAGATACTCCAGATGTTCACATACTTTTCGGACAGATTATAAATCTACATTTTAATAACAATCACTTGTCAACCTTGCTGGGACATTGAAACAACACAGGCCGATGTTTTATAGATGAATAATCTTCTGGATTTATCAGCTTTTCTTTGTGGCACAGGCAGTAAGATACACTCCATTATAACGTACAGCGGAATGTCTATCCCCATATTAATTCACAGGAGGACATTATGTGTTTGTAGAAACTTAAAGGGGAGGGAAGGACCTGTTTCTCACGGCATCTGTATGTAATTGTTTGCAGCTGCTCAATGTGAGATCCAGCACTTCTCCCAGGAGAGAAGCTCGAGGAACTGTTATGGCAACTGGATTTCATCACAGACGGTATCCCTCTAGTGTAGCCACTTGGCTATACCGCTGCCTGGACCTTTAAGTGAACTGATAAATGTATATATAAATGTATATATAAATGTATAATTAGTTTATCTGCTACAAGACGTTTCTGGCCTCCATCTATTGTATTGTAAAGTCTTATCACATTTTTCAGTCAAAAGAATGGATAGAACAGACATGTCAGTTTAACACATTTAATCTCATGTATAAGAGTACAGCATACTGAGCTATTCAGTTGTTAGAGACTAATCTTTGATCTATCAAAGATTAACCTTTTTATTCATTTGAAATCAACCATAATATTGTATAATAGATAAAATATCATTCTGGCCACTAGAGGTCAGGCCAGCAGAAATACAGTCTGACTGAAGCCAGTGATTCTCCCTTTCAGTCCTCTGTAAATAATGGATGTAATTATGGATACACAGCTGAAAACCATCCACCTTGTGGTTAAACTGCCCCATTAAGTTATATTAACAGGTGACTAACATTCAGGTATCACCAGCTAACTATTTAAAGAGAACCTTTCACCTCTCCTGACATGCCTGTTTTAATAGCTTCATGCATTCCCCATGTAATAACAATTCTGGAACATCTATCCTTATGTCTGTATGTTGTGCCATTCCTTTATTATTTGCACTAGAAGTTATGAATGAATTGCTATTTGTCTTCAGTAAAGGAACAGAGGGGAGGTAACAAGTTGGGGGCGTGTACCTGCACAGTCTGAACATGGCAGCACTGATTGGCTAGAGTCAGACTGTGCAGGTACACACCCCCAACTGGTCACCTCCCCTCTGTACCCTTACTGAAGGCAAATAGCAATTCATTCATAACTTCTAGTGCAAATAATAAAGGAATGGCACAACATAGAGCCATAAGAATAGATGTTCCAGAATTGTTATTACATGGGGAATGCATGTAGCTATTAAAACAGGCGTGTCAGGAGTGGTGAAAGGTCCTCTTTAAAACGACATGGATGAAATGAAAAAAAAATTGCTTAACTTTTCAACAGGCTTTTGTCAGGTGTTGGTTGTCATGATTGAAGGGATTCCTTAATTCTACAGACCAGTGAGGATCCCGTGGGCCAGACCCCACCCTTTACTCACTGCCATCAAAGTCTACAAAAAAGGAGCATGGCGAGGGCAAAGTGAGTTTATTGCGAGGGTGGGGCCGCCAGCACTCGCTAATTCATCATAATTTTCGCCAGAAGCTGGCATTAATAATGACTGAACTCTACGAGGGCTCTGAGCTGTCATAGATTTCATTCCAGTGCACAGAGAGCCGGAGGAGGCAGGTAATTTACGACAAGGCCTGAGCCCTATCAAGGCCGCCATAGCACAGGGCTGTGGTGTACAAGAACTTGAGGAAGTATTATGTTGAAAGATGTGACAAATTTATCAAATAATATATCAAACTATACATTTGGTGGAAATTATGGTAGCACTGGCTCAAAGCAAAAATTCCCCTCAGGATAAATGACCCCTTTCTTGAAGTGCTAGGCATCAGGGTGTGTGTGACTTCTCACTTCCCATAGTAAAGTCACATAAGGGGTAAATGGAGGGGGGGGCATGCCTCCCAGTGTTTGGTATAAGTATATGGCTTGGCTACATTCACCTTATCCAAATTTACATATGTCACAAGTGAAATTTGCCACATATTCAAATACTGGCAAATTTAAGGCTCTGTACAGAATGTGTACAAGCCTGTTGTTGGCCTGTGCAAAGATTTCCTGATGTATACATGTGATGGAAGCCACATCATCCATAGGGTCCCATTAGAGACAAGCATACTGTATGTCATGCCTTATTCACACGTCAGTGATTTCCATAAGTGATTTTGAGCCCAAAACTCAGAACAGGTGCAGATGTTTTCCTTATCCCTGTGTCTGTGGAGGCTCCAATCCTGGTTATGGCTCAAAATCACTGATGGAAAACACTGACGTGTGAAAGAGGCTTTATACTGTTTTGTTTTTTGTTTTTTTTTTGCTGTGGCCCTGCATATAGGAAAGCACAGTCTGCATTGCTTTACTATACAGTTTACCAAAGTGTATGTAGACACATTCCTCCCCATTGAAGGCATTCATTGAGGAACCGCTATTGATACTTTTAATGTATACGGCAGGATAAAATGCTGTGTGCACAGAGCCTAACATATTTTCTTTCAATCCATTAACAGATCATAAACCAGAGAAAACTGTTCCATAGAACTGAATAGAATCTGTCCCACTTGCATGTGACTTTGCTATTATCACCATGTACTTTAACACATCTAGATCTATTCCCATTGGCTGCATCTGTTATGTGACAAAAAGTATACAGTAGTGTAAAATAAAATTGCAGTTCCAACATCATATAACCTGATAAATCACTGTTTTTGGTAGAAATGATATTTATACATAGCAAATTATTTACTTGTAAGTGTAGTAGAGTAATAGAAAAAAACAGACCCAACAATTAGGACATGCATGCCGCTCATTCTGAGTAATTGAATCATTAAGTGAAAGGCGTGTGCTCAAAATAATAGGCGTTAGGAGTCAAATTGGTGATATCATTAATTCTATGGACTAACAGGTGTCAATTTTGGCCCTTATTTAAAGTAGGAGGATGGCAAATGTTGCACATGTTGGTTTTACGCCCATTTCATTCTGGAATAATGGGAAAAATAGGTCATTCCCGACATTGTTCTGATGAAGAACATAATTTGATTAAAAAGTTGATTGGAGAAGGAAAAACTGAGAAATGCAGCAAATTGTAGGCTACTCATCAAAAATGATCTCAAATGCCTTGAAGTGGCTTTAAAAACCTGATAGACACAGAATGAAGAGAGGAACTACTGTTTGAATGGATCGCAGAATAGCCAAAATGGCAGAGGGTTAGCCAATGATCACCTTTCAAAAGACCAGAAGAAGATTAACCAAAGCCAAGTTAGACTACTTTCACACCAGCGTTTTTGCTGGATCCGGCTTCCATCATGATAATACAACCGTCTGCATCTGTTCTGAACAGATCCAGTTGTATTATCTTTTAAATAGCCGAGACGGATCCGTCATGAACTCCATTGAAAGTCAATGGGGGACGGAACCGTTTTGTATTGTGTCTAAGAAAGCGGATCCGTCCCCATTGACTTACATTGTGAGTCATGACGGATCAGTTTGGATCAGTTTCTTCATGCGGACACCAAAATGCAGCAAGCAGCGTTTTAGTGTCCGCCTGCAAAACGGAATGGAGACTGAACTGAAGCAAAACTGATGCATTCTGAACGGATCCTTTTCCATTCAGAATGCATTAGGACAAAACTGATCGGTTTTGGACTGTTTATGAGAGCCTGTAACGCAAGTTTGAAAGTAGCCTTACCAGCAAGAACTCTCCGCAAAGTCCAGTTGAAAAAAGACACTTTGGTTAAAATAGATATTTCAGATGATCTCTGAGCACCGAATTCAAGCCACAGTAAACTGTGAAGACTGTAAAGCTTGGTGATGTAAAAATCATGATATGGGGATATTTCTCAAAGCATGGGGTTGGGCCCATTTATCACATATGAGGAATCAGGGATTTGTTTGATTATATCAAAATACTGGAGGAGATCATGTTGCCCTATGCCGAAGTAGAAATACACTTGAAATGGGCATTTCTACACGACAGTGATCTAAACACACTAGCAAGCGAACAACATCTTAGTTACAGACAAACTGGATTGAGGTAATGGAGTGGCCAGCCCAATCTCCTGATCTCAATCCTATAGAGAACTTGTGGGGTGAAACAAAACCCAAAATATAGAAGCACTGTAGAATGTAGTCCAGTCATCCAAGAATCCAGAAGTTGGCCGACTCCATGCTTTCCTATACAGTTTACAAAAGGGTATGTAGACACATTCCACCCCTTTGAAGACCAATGGAAATAAAAGTTATTATAATGATTTTGTGATTTATTTGCTTTTTTAACCCTTTCATGCCCAGAGGTTTTTTTTTGTTTTCGTTTTGCGCTCCCTGCCTTCATACAGCCATAACTTTTTTAATTTTCTGTTCACATAGCTGTATGAAGGCTTGTTTTTTGCGGGACTAGTTGTACTTTCCAACGCCGCCATTTAATATTGCATATGGTGTAGTGGGAAGCTGGAAAAAAATTCCAAACTGGGTCAAATTGCAAAAAAAAAACAACGCAATTTCGCTACAGTTTTAAAGGTTTTTTTTTTTTACGGCATTCGATGTTCATTAAAACTGACCAGTTACTTTCATTCTACTGGTCAGTACGAATCCGGTGATACCTAATATGTATAGTTCTTCTTGCGTTTGGATAGTGATAAAATAATTATAAAGTTGGAATTTTTTATTTTTTTTGTCATATCTTGAACCCTATAACTTTTTGGTATTTATGTGTACCAAAGCTGTATGGGGGCTCATTTTTTGCGGGGCGATCTGAACTTTTTATTGATACCATTCTGGGGTGTGTATGAATTTTTGATCGCTTTTTATTTAATTTTTTTTAGAAAAAAAAAGCGACAAAAAATGGCGAATCGGCCATTTTGACGCTTTTTTCCGTTTCGCTGTTTTCCGTATGGGAAAGAAATGTTTATATTTTTATAATATGGGTGTTTTTGCACGTGGCAATACCCATGATGTGTATTTTTTAAATTTTTTTACTACTTTTATTTTTATTTTGGGAAAAGGGGGGTGATTTGAACTTTTATGTTTTTTAAATTTTTTTTTAAACGTTATTTAATTTTTTTTTACACTTTTTTTATAGTTCCCATTAGCATTGGAGTCTATGATGATTTTAATGCTTTCCTATGGAGCTCTATAGGAAAGTCTATGCAGCAGCCTCCGGTTCCCCTGATCGCCACACGGGGGAGCCGGAGTAACACCAGAAGCGCGCGCTTCCGGTGTTTTAAGCCCTCGGATGCCGTGGTCAGGATTGACCGCGGCATCCGAAGGGTTAAATGTCCGCGATCGGCATTACTGCCGGTCGCGGACATGAGCCGCGGGTGTCTGCTGTATAAATCAGCAGTTCGCCCGTCCATCTTTAAACACGCGCCCAGCGCCGTACTAGTACGCCGCTGGGCGCAAAGGGGTTAAAAAGTTGTGTCACTTAACCAAATGGAATTTATTATGGCTCCCTGCAACTCTCCAAGCATTGTGCAGTACATTGTATAGTGGCTGTGCTTGGTATTGAAGCTCAGCCTCATTCACTTCTACATTGCTGAGCTGCAACTAGGCCATGTGGACATGGTCACAACAGGGACAATGGATAGTTTTAAAAAGGGTTTAGATGAATTTGTAAAAGTAAATGACAATGCTTATGAATATATGTAGAAATCTGAGTCTCACTTCCTTTTTGGGATTCTGGTCCCCACCTATCCCTTGGTGGACTTATGTCTTTTTTCAACTGTATTAACTATGTGTCCAATGTACGGTGACCTCACATGGTCTAGGAAGAGGCCGTGGTGCTCATGGAGCAACTGACCTCTTCTAACAGCTTGTAGTGATGACCTACCCTTTAAACTTTTTTTTTTAACACTGCTGTAAGTAGGACAGCTTGTCTGTGGAGTTTTCCTGACTGGCGTAAAGGTGAGTACTTTTGCATACATCGGAAACTGCCCATGTATGCATATTATAGTGATGAATACACAGCATAAATACAATTATGTGCTAAGTTCTATTAGTAAGCATTTGTGTCATTGCCTTGTCTAGTAACACACATTACAAGCAGCAACGTGACATCTGTTCTGTCTGCTAGAGCCGTCTACAGGAACAAATATCATACACAAGTACCATGTGCTCTGGGGATAATGGGCTGATAATTATTAATACAGCACATTCTTCACTTCCCAGGATGATTGCTTTACAGTATCAAGCTGCAACTTTTCTGGCACACGCCCTAAACATTCATTTGGTTCCATAAATGTCACTGTCTGCTTTAAACGTAGAGCTGATAATAAACTGGGTATCAGGAGGTACTGCTTTCCTATCCTCATAGCTCACATACAAAACACCTGCATGTTTATTGTGTAGTAACTACACCGTCCTTCCTTGCTAGATGAACTGTACTATAGCATAATGTACTGATTCAAATCATGCCAATTTATACATTGGTAGATCTAATTTCATACTTCCTCATTGTATTAGGTCAAGGGTGCACAATCCTGCGGTCCCTGTCTTACAGCCATCTGTGTATGTCCGGGGCCGATCTCACTGGCAGCGCTGTTTTGGCACTGGCAAAATGTCTCTTCCTGCACTCTCCATGAGTTGATGTGTCTTGGGAGATGCCTAGAGCAAGCGTATGAAAAACTGTTTCAGCATTCCCAGTAGATGTCGGACAGGCAGGGCAGTAGGAGGCCAGTTGCCTGAGAAGGTACTGCTACAAGTGTTACAATAACAGTGGGATTCTGCATTTGAACCACAGGTTCTTCCTGCAGCATTAGCACTGTTGCCTCATTGTTGACTTCCTGCAGCAAAGTCCACCTACCTGGTGGAGGCTCCTTATGTGTGTGAAAATATACCCTCTCCAAACAGGACTTCTTTGCATTACTAAAGCTTGGGCAATACCAAATTTTATCCATGTACATTTAGCCAAGTGGTTCCCTGGAATACTGGAGTTTCTTGAGACCTGATCTGGGCTCCCCCAGAACACAGCAACATCATAACCTGTCAGTTTTACAATAGGGAAAGCAAACTGATTTCAGTTGCTCAAAGATGCTTTATAAAGCAGTAAACGTATATACACCAAATTATATCACTGGGACAAATCCCACATCATACATTTTCAGGGGTAGCCCTCCAGTAATAAGGTTGGTAGTCACTGATGTCTAGAATAAGGTACATAGTTATTTGGTCACAGTACTAGAGACATCTGTAACAAAAAACAAACACCTTTTCACCAGAAAACATGATGCCAACTGTAAAGTATGATGTTGGAAATGTTATAGATGAGGCTGCTTCTTTGCATGAACCCTGGACAGTTCACCATCACTATAAATGCAGAAGGTACTTGAAGATAATATGAGACTGTTCATCAGATGATTGAACCTCAGCTGAAAGCAGGGTTTGGAACATCACAATGGCTTATCAGCGCTCATACACACATATACTTTTTTCTGGGTTTTTAAACATTTTTAAAAACACCATGAATTTCAAGCATTTTTACAGCATTTTCTAGAAGCCTTTCTTGTGGTATTTTTAGGTGTGTTATTTGTAGTGCTTTTTTTGCTCCTGCTATTTTAATTGGGATGTCTTTCTAACTTTATCTCAAAAACTCAGCATGTAACTCTTGGGAATTTTTTGGGTGTCTTTACATCACCTTCTCTGTAGAGGAAAAAACGCCATGAAGAAAATGCTAATGGTAAAATTATTTATCCTGATTTATCAAGACCAGTGTGTGCTATGCCAGTCTTTATATACCCTATACTGCCAGGGGAGGCATTTCATTTATGATGAGGTACATCCATGTGACAGCTGAAATGTACTCTAGCTGATCATTTTCTAGCATAAGTAATGTGCCAGGGCCAATGTTCCTAGTCACATACCGACTTCACCACTCCTCCATTTTTGGAAACTGGTGAGAGCAGTGTAAAAATTCCAATTGTGACTAGATTTAGCCACAATGGTGATTAAAAAGTTGCAAAACCAAGTTTTGTGATTTTTTTTTTAAATGTTAAAAGCAAGGTGTAAGGAAATGTTAAATCTCCCTCAGTGTGTGCAAAAAATGCCAGAAAAAACACCACAAAAAGTGTGGCAAAAAGAAAGAAAAACCAAGAGCCAAATTCATGCTTGGGGAACTTTTTTTTTTTAGTAATTTTTCGTAAAGTCAGTTTAGTGTTTTTTGTTTAGGTACATTACCTGTGTCCTTGTGTACTGCTTGAAAGAAGATCGAATATTGAAATGGGCACATATGTTTAAAATTAAAAACATTATGCTAGATGTCTTTTTTCACATGACTGTTCCCGACATATTAGTTTTCTATTTCTGTGGAAGCAAGGTAATATAAGCTGAACTATCAGGGCACTGCATTATCTGTGGTTCTTTATGTTTTTGATGACTCCAGGCAGGCTGGAATTCATTGACTCTTTGTGTATTTGTGTGTTTTCATGGGTTCACATCCTCACACTGACCGTGTATTGTAATATGTCAGCTTATTTTGGTACTGCATTAAAATTATTATAGAAAATGGAGAATGTTTTTGAAAATATAAAAACTCAAAAGTAATTCAAAATGAGTTTGATTATTTATATGTGAAGCACTTCCAGACATTGCGTTAGTGAATAAAACACATCAGCATGAGATTAGTACGGGTCAAGCTATCACATAACCCAAATAAACCTTTGGGGCATAACCTGTAAAGGAACATAAATACATGAAAAGTATATGTGAACATACAAATCATTTGTCTTGATAACCTCTAGTTGTTTTGTCTGCAGAACTCCCCATATAGGATTATGTTATTATAAAGAAGAAGGTCTTCACTCCAGAATTCTGGCTTCAAACAGTCACAAAAGGGTTTTTTTTTTGCAATTTGTGCCTCACTTGTGCAATAATTTAGCAACTTTTTGCATTTTTACATCACTCTAGTTTTGAAATATGGGTGGGAAAGTGGGTGTGGTTAGCTATAACAATGAGTTTCACTCCAGAATTATCACTGAGACTATTTTAAAAAGTAAAAAAAAAGTCGCAATCTCACTCCAGGAGGGTGGAGGTGGAAAAGTGGAGTAGCTTCTTTACATAAAGTGTTAGGCCTAAGGATAAGACAAATTTATCAAGTGACGAGACATTGGATAAATGTGGTATAAAGTGCGCCAACACAGACTCAAGCAACTGACTTTAAATATTGCCCTCATGATATATTACTATAACATTTATTAGGTTTTATGGATTCCATCTGTTCTTTTATCTGCATTCATAAATGTCTAGAATATATTTAACACATTCACAGACATGTTTTCTGCCTACATGTACATAGTGAAGACAGAGACCAATAGTAATTAATTCCTATTAGGCAGTGTCCACATCTCATTTTTAGCTTATGTTAAAAGTGTACATTAGTAGTATTCCCCAACATATACTGTACTATACTATATATATATATATATATATATATATATACATATACATATACACAGTCATGGCCAAAAGTTTTGAGAATGATACAAATATTAATTTTTACAAAGTCTACTGTTTCAGTTTTTATAATGGCAATTTGCATATACTCCAGAATGTTATAAAGAGTGATCAGCTTAACAGCAATTACTTGCAAAGTCAATATTTGCCTAGAAAATGAACTTTATCCCCCAAAACACATTTCAACATCATTGCAGCCCTGCCTTAAAAGGACCAGCTAACATCGTTTCAGTGATTGCTCCATTAACACAGGTGTGGGTGTTGATGAGGAAAGGGCTGGAGATCAATCTGTCATGATTAAGTAAGAATGACACCACTGGACACTTTAAAAGGAGGCTGGTGCTTGACATCATTGTTTCTCTTCTGTTAACCATGGTTATCTCTAAAGAAACACGTGCAGTCATCATTGCACTGCACAAAAATGGCCTAACAGGGAAGAGTATCGCAGCTAGAAAGATTGCACCTCAGTCAACAATCTATCGCATCATCAAGAACTTCAAGGAGAGAGGTTCCATTGTTGCCAAAAAGGCTCCAGGGCGCCCAAGAAAGACCAGCAAGCGCCAGGACCGTCTCTTAAAAGTGTTTCAGCTGCGGGATCGGGCTACCAGCAGTGCAGAGCTTGCTCAGGAAAGGCAGCAGGCCGGTGTGAGTGCATCTGCACGCACTGTGAGGCGGAGACTCTTGGAGCAAGGCCTGGTCTCAAGGAGGGCAGCAAAGAAGCCACTTCTCTCCAGAAAAAACATCAGGGACAGACTGATATTCTGCAAAAGGTACAGGGAGTGGACTGCTGAGGACTGGGGTAAAGTCATTTTCTCTGATGAATCCCCTTTTCGATTGTTTGGGACATCTGGAAAACAGCTTATTTGGAGAAGACGAGGTGAGCGCTACCACCAGTCTTGTCTCATGCCAACTGTAAAGCATCCTGAAACCATTCATGTGTGGGGTTGCTTCTCAGCCAAGGGAATCGGCTCTCTCACAGTCTTGCCTAAAAACACAGCCATGAATAAAGAATGGTACCAGAATGTCCTCCGAGAGCAACTTCTCCCAACCGTCCAAGAGCAGTTTGGCGATCAACAATGCCTTTTCCAGCATGATGGAGCACCTTGCCATAAAGCAAAGGTGATAACTAAATGGCTCAGGGAACAAAACATAGAGATTTTGGGTCCATGGCCTGGAAACTCCCCAGATCTTAATCCCATTGAGAACTTGTGGTCAATCATCAAGAGACGGGTGGACAAACAAAAACCTACAAATTCTGACAAAATGCAAGCATTGATTGTGCAAGAATGGACTGCTATCAGTCAGGATTTGGTCCAGAAGTTGATTGAGAGCATGCCAGGGAGAATTGCAGAGGTCCTGAAGAAGGGTCAACACTGCAAATATTGACTTGCTGCATTAACTCATTCTAACTGTCAATATAAGCTTTTGTTACTCATAATATGATTGCAATTATATTTCTGTATGTGATAAAAACATCTGACAAACACACATAAAAACCAGAGGGCAGCAGATCATGTGAAAATATAATATTTGTGTCATTCTCAAAACCTTTGGCCATGACTATATATATATATATATATATATATATATATATATATATATCACAGTTATCTCATTATATAGTCCATATATATCTATTTATCTGTCTGTCTATCTGATCTATCTACATAGCACAGTATACATGTCTTTTTGTAGTAGTCCATCTTAGACTAAAAGGATGTTGTTTTGGCATATCTTAGTGTCATAGGGACCTAAGGTCATCTTTGTTGCATGCATCAGCAGATTTCCTGGGATATATGCTGAGTACAAAAATTTGTGAAAGTTGTTATTGTGTCTTGAGATGTGGAAACTACTTTTCTGTCCCTCCTCTGTAACTATATGTTTTATAAATGTGTAGGGCCAGGTGATTTTATGAAGTTTTTCAGTATAATTTATTAGCCAGTTCAGCCACTTTGTCTGATAAAATTAGTCCTGAACACAATCCCTATGGTCTCAGCAACTGGCCGTTGTTAGGATCATCGGTATCCGTTGCTCAGTAGGCAATGAATATGGCTCTAGTAGAGGCTGCTGCTGCTTCAAACTGTGATGCTCCTGATACTTTAGTGCATCTGGTTTTTCTACAATGGATCATCCTGTCTCTATGCCGGTGCCGGTTTCTGATTAATTCTGCGACTGTGTCTGATTATAACACCCAATCACCAACACCTCTGCTATCACCCCTTCCTGGCCTAGTTATCATGCCATAAAGGGCAGAGAACAGTGGAAGAGTGTAGGAAAGCAGAAGTACTCCATTCCTTGTGATGGCTTACTTACCATAGCGGCAGACCATGTGAGTGCTATGAGGCTGGAGGGCGCTGCCTTAACCACTTCTTCTGTTTCTCTTATAAATCATAACAGAAAAGCATTTTCCATCAGCTGCCACTAGGAGGAGCTGAGTGCATATACAGCTGCCATTAAGTTCAATGGTAAGTATGCAAATTCCTATGTACTGCACTCCCCCTAGTTGTGGCTGCAAGCAACCAGTTTTGTGATATACTACATAAAAGGAGACACTAAACTATGTTGTGAGGAGATGTATCAGTGTATTCTGTATTATGCAATATGGTGTTCAGAAAGAGCTCTATATTTATGAAGTTGCTGTTCCACTTTTTCTGATATAGAGGTCAGGTAAAGTGGTTGAGAAATTGCATGACTTTTTTAATTAAAATTTTCCTCCATGTAAAACAAAAAAAACATAATTTGTCATACAATCTTACTAAGTTTTGCTATGGGGTTTAGCTACAGTGCCTTGCGAAAGTATTCGGCCCCCTGGAACTTGGGCCCCCTGGAACTTTTCAACCTTTTGCCACATTTCTGCCTTCAAACAAAAAGATATAACATATTAAATTTTTGGTGAAGAATCAACAAGAAGGGGGTCACAATTGTGAAGTGGAACGAAATTTATTGGATCATTTAAACTTTTTTTTGTAATAATAAAACTGAAAAGTCGGGCGTGCAAAATTATTCGGCCCCCTTGCATTAATACTTTGTTGCGCCACCTTTTGCTGCGATTACAGCTGCAAGTCTCTTGGGGTATGTCTCTATCAGTTTTGCACATCTAGAGACTGAAATTCTTGCCCATTCTTCCTTGCAAAACAGCTCGAGCTCTTTGAGGTTGGATGGAGAGCGTTTGTGAACAGCAGTTTTCAGCTCTTTCCACATATTCTCAATTGGATTCAGGTCTGGACTTTGACTTGGCCATTCTAAGACCTGGATATGTTTATTTTTGAACCATTCCATTGTAGATTTTGCTTTATGTTTGGGATCATTGTCTTGTTGGAAGATAAATCTCCGTCCTAGTCTCAGGTCTTTTGCAGACTCCAACAGGTTTTCATCCAGAATGATCCTGTATTTGGCTCCATCCATCTTCCCATCAATTTTAACCATCTTCCCTGTCCCTGCTGATGAAAAGCAGGCCCAAACCATGATGCTGCCACCACCATGTTTGACAGTGGGAATGGTGTGTTCAGGGTGATGAGCTGTGTTGCTTTTATGCCAAACATATCGTTTTGCATTGTTTCCAAAAAGTTGGATTTTGGTTTCATCTGACCAGAGCACCTTCTTCCACATGTTTGGTGTGTCTCCCAGGTGGCTTGTGGCAAACTGTAAACAAGACTTTTTATGGATATCTTTGAGAAATGGCTTTCTTCTTGCCGCTCTTCCATAAAGGCCAGATTTGTGAAGTGTTCGACTGATTGTTGTCCTATGGACAGACTCTCCCACCTCAGCTATAGATCTCTGCAGTTCATCCAGAGTGATCATGGGCCTCTTGGCTGCATCTCTGATCAGTCTTCTCCTTGTTTGAGATGAAAGTTTAGAGGGATGGCCGGGTCTTGGTAGATTTGCAGTGGTCTGATACTCCTTCCATTTCATTATGATCGCTTGCACAGTGCTCCTTTGGATGTTTAAAGCTTGGGAAATCTTTTGGTATCCAAATCCAGCTTTAAACTTCTCCACAACAGTATCACAGACCTGCCTGGTGTGTTCCTTGGTCTTCATGATGCTCTCTGTGCTTTAAACAGAACCCTGAGACTATTACAGAGCAGGTGCATTTATACGGAGACTTGATTACACACAGGTGGATTCTATTTATCTTCATCAGTCATTTAGGACAACATTGGATCATTCAGAGATCCTCAATGAACTTCTGGAGTGAGTTTTCTGAACTGAAAGTAAAAGGGCCAAATAATTTTGCACGCCCAACTTTTCAGTTTTATTATTACAAAAAAAGTTTAAATGATCCAATAAATTTCGTCCCACTTCACAATTGTGACCCACTTGTTGTTGATTCTTCACCAAAAATGTAAAATGTTATATCTTTTTGTTTGAAGCCTGAAATGTGGCAAAAGGTTGAAAAGTTCCAGGGGTCCGAATACTTTCGCAAGGCACTGTATGAGATCTGTGTACACCCCTGTGAATATACTAATATATAGTGCTGTACTTACCCAGGGGAACTACGTTATTTGCTACAAGCATATGACCAGATGTTGTTTTTTTAGGAAAGTCATGACCATCAGTTTCAGGAGGCTGTGTAGCTGTTATGTGGATGAACTCTAAATATGTCAATAGGTACTAACTTTCACACAACTTTGGATACATCAATAGTACAAGCAACCACAAGAAACTTTGTAATATATCTTATAAGTGAGACATGTCTAGTTTTCATGTTGTCAGCTGTTAACCCCCCCCCCCCCCCCCTTTGATAAATGCTCTTCACTTTGCAAAATGTCTTAACCCCCTAACTGTTTTGCCTGCTCCAGCTGTGGGAAAAGTAGTAGCTAACTAGAGGGGGAGGGCGGCTTTAGATGCGGCTACCTCCTGAATTAGACATTCCAAGCTTTCAGACAATACCAGAATGACAGCAATATGTTCAGGACAGAGGAAGACATCACTGATAGAAATCGGGATGCTGTGAATGCAACTGAAAGTGAAAACAGGTTTTACTCGAGATTATTCCCAACTTGAGTTCTAACAGTGATTTCTCCTCTATTGCTTGGACTTTAGCTGGTCTTGTATGAAAGCCTGGACTGTCAGATTTCAAACAAGACCAGTTGTATGTTTCTAGCTGCTACCATTCAGGAGATAACATCTAAAGCAGCCCCCCTCCCCTCCAGTTAACTACTTTTCCCACTGCCTGAGCTGGACTCGGGCAAAACAGTTAAGTGGTTAAACTCCACCAGAATGGATCTGCTTAACAGAAGGATCATAGGGGAGGAAGGAAAAGTGAGCAGGAGCTCAATGAGACACACATAGGCAAAAAGACTGCACAGCTAAATAGAAGTTTTATATCTTATCAGAAGTGCTTTATTCACAACTATGCCGTACTTCTCTGTAATGTTCTCCATGATCCTGGGGCTGCTTCTGAGTAAGAGAAGATTAGGAAGCAGATTCTCCTCTACTTTTTGTGTGCAGTCAATGGCACGTAGGTCTAGGAGAACCAAAAACTAGACATTCAGTATGCACAGATGAAAACTGCTAAAAGAATGTCAGCTACAAGTCATAAAATGGCCAGAACTAGTGTTATCCCTCATGTTTACACTCTAGTACTGATTAATGCAAAGATTGTTGAAAGGTTAGGTATGCTTTCAGTGACAACTTATAAGTAGACTGTACTGCCTTATATATAGTGTGTCATTTTTAACTTGATTCTGTAGTTGTTATTTAAAGGGACATTCAGTATCCAGAATAAACCATTTGATTTTAAAAATGCTTTATTAAGGAAGTGTCAACAACACTGTTTTGCAAAATGTAAAGGTACTATACAAATTCTTAATACAAAAAGAATAAATTAATGGCAGAATTCTTTTGAAAAATTCTGCAACTTTTCTACAACATACATATTTTCATTGATTACAGTTGAACAGAATAAAAAAAAAGGAATTTTACATGCTCTAGAATCTTGTTTAGGCGCAACCTAAATTATTTAACCCCTTAAAGAGGCAGTTGACGAGTGGCATCACCCGCTATGCTGTCTTTTAAGGGGTGAAGCTAAAGTTCCTTTTTTGCACAACTTGTATTAAAACTATTGACATTAATAAATGTAAAACTTTACACCTAGTTGACTAAGCAGTAACTGGTCATCTTGGTAGCACCTTAAAAAAGGGGTTTGCTATTTTTCCCAACTAAAACTAATACTGGGTGAAAAAAAATCATATCTGGATTACTATTTTCCAACACTCAACTGCTCATAAGAAAAAAAAAGAACTTGCCTTACAGCATAGTATACACCAGGTAGTCTGGTCGTATAAATCAATAGCCCCATTGTAATTATCCAGTAGTATGCTATGGTTACACAGGAGGGAACGACAAAAGGAACTGCTTGTGTACAATAATACTTGTGAGTTAGGAAATATTGGGTAAAAAAGGATTTATAGCATAATGACATTGACAATGTAGTGTATAACCTAAGGTGTTGCCTGGTTCGTACAACCCTCTTTACACTGTAGGCATTCCAGAGGTTTGCTGAAGCTACAAGTACCATGACAAATTATACAGCACCCAAAGAAACCAAAAGATGGACCTCCCAATAAGTCAAATGGAAAGGTAGCATTTAGTAGACAACCCATTATGGTTGACTTTTACATTATATGTTATGGGGGGAATTTGTTAGACCATTGTTTTTACGCTCGGTCTTTGATATCTTCTGCATCACCAGAAGATGCTCTTAATTTATGACAAAGTGCACACCATGGCAGTCCATGCACCTAAAATGAAATCTACACCATCTCACAGCTGGGGTATATTTCAGTCATTATTTCTTCCAGAAAACTGGTGTCAATGATAACTGTTCCCGACCATGCTCCTTTTAAAGAAAATGGAGAAGGTAGTGTAGAAATGCCACTTGTGCCTAGATCTAGGTGGTTTGCAACTTTTTTATGTCAGGAAATTGGGGAGTAGGGGAGGTGATAAATTCTGCCTTATGTGTTTTGCATATGGTTATGTATTGCATGTGGTCAACTGTATATAAAGAGTGGATTAACTGCTTGTGGCCATGTATGAGCCTCTATGTATTTACTGCATATATCAGGTCAGATGTATGGTCTCCCCCTGCTAAATACAAATATATGTTACAATGCCTCTGTCAACAGAAAATGCATCTAGTAGAGTCGGGCAATTTACCAAATTAACAGTAAATATAGAATACTAATATTATAAGGAATGTAAATAATCATATGACTATACATATGTGCAATTCCTTAGGGTAGGTTCATATCTCCGTTAGGTGACTCTTATATCTCTTCCAGAGGAGCAGACAAATCGAGTTACCATATCCAGCATTTATGCTGGAAACTCACCGGATTCCATTATAGTGATCCGGCTGTGTTTGGCTATGCTGGATAATGTAACTCTGGTAGTCCTTTGCCGAAACAAAGTAACGGCATTACTAACACAGATGTGAACCTACCCTTACCTTGACTGAGCTGGAAAACTAGACAGCAGTTGCATGAGAATTAACCAAGTTTTTGTTCCCAACGGATGGCTTGCAAGTCATTCAATAGGATCGCTGAGAAGAAGTCAACTGTGCATAGGTAATCAGAAAGTGGTAATTTTTTTTAAACTCAATATTTTTTTAATTTTTTTTCAGTACTATGCCATTGGTAATTAAATATTAATTATTGTCTTTCTGCAGCAGTAATCTCAGAGAGAATAGTTCTCAATAGGAGAGGAGTGTTTATCTGCAAGGTAATCTTCATTAAAATAGTAGATGGTGTATTGGAATGACTGACAGATTGGCATCTCTCTTGATAGGTCTAGATTAATCTGACCACGGAGGAGCACTGCATTCATTAGTATAATGTGAGAAGTTTGGACTGGCCACACAACTGGGAAAGCAAAGGGAGATATGGTCTGACAAAGAGTGTTAAGTGGGACTCTGCTAAAAGTGCCTTTAAAAATTATATCCTAAAAAACATCCACCTATTATTGATGGAATTGTACTTTAAAAGGAGCCCAGTACTATAAGATATTCAAGCTAATTCAGTTGCTCACGAGTTATAGTTAATAATTATTTAATAACTACTTATTCCTAACCATACATCCTAACACATGAGGTAAAGGGGACATTCATCAAGACGGTTGTATCCATATGCCAGTCTTTATCTTCCTGCACTGGAGTAAGATGTGCCTCTTAATAAATTAGTTGCATCTCTGGCAGTCCGTGCGCCATAAAAAAGGTCAAGAGCGGTCGTAGATTTGAGCTATAACTGACGCCAGTTTCTGGCACAAGTTCTAGTAAATCTGGTGGGCGTTGAGAAGCCCCGTCCCTTTTCTTGCCAGTTCAGAAACGTTATAAGAGAAGCTATAAAAGCTGCAAATTATGGCGCAAATATGGTGTGCGCCATAATTATCATAAAATCTTCAGTAAATGTCCCCCTAAGTGTTTACCAGTTAGTACATTATTAAAATCACCACCGCCATTCAATATCATTAGAGAGGAAAGATTTCCAAAACTTTTACTAGATTTAAAGATCTGATGTGGTAAAAATTTCCATCATCTGAATGATTTCACCAGTCATTTTTCTTATTATTCCAGCAGGCTCCTACTTTCAGTCATGGTATGGGTGTTGACTTAATTACTTAATTTTCTTTTTATTTCTTTTTCTGCCCAAACCACTATTGAATCATAAAATAGAAGTATTAGGTGTGTTGTCATCTTGCTTGTTTAACGTAAGTTTCAATGAAGTTTGGAATGTATCAACAATAAGGGAGCATCTTAAAATATTCAGTAATATTTCTCCTACCACTTGATTTTACTTCTGCCTCATTTACTAATGTGTTTGTGCTAAAAATCAGTCTATAAAGTGGTGCAAGTTGGTGCAACCTGGCACATTTGGGGGAGATTTATCAATTTAGGCCAGCCCTGGCTGCCACAGGATGTGCCTAATTTATGACGATGGCGCATCCTACTGCAGTCTGAGCACCAGAATGTCTTCAGAAAATTGGCCCACCCCCATTTGATAAAGTGGGAAGGACAGTATAAAGTTGCAAACATGGGGTTTGCAAGTCTTTTGCGCCACAAAAGTAGTGTGGGGATTAATTTCACTCACAGAGTTTCTATAGCTTTGTGGAGCAGAGCCTATTTTTAACCAAAATTGCACCGTAATTCTGTTGTAAAAATCTGTCTCAAAGTAAGCCAACCAATAGTCAGTGTGTCCCTAACGTGGAGAGGGATGAAAGCCAATCCTTTGCTGTTAGGAGAAAGTTGGGACACCCCATCCACATTAGATGGCCATTCCACTTACACGTGTTTTGGGCGTAGGAAAGTCACAAATCCACCAGATTTGCAACTTTTTAATGCATTGACGACTTTTCTAGTCACAGTCTGCATTTTACACAGCCTTTGCTATGTCTATGAAAAGGGGAAGTGACGAGGACAGGGTGATTGGTTATAATAATAATTAATCATTATTCATACCAGAAACTGATGTAGATAATAACCGAGCTGCTTAGATTTCATTCCGGCATATGGAGAAAAAGATGAGGCAGGTCATAACAAGACCTATGCCTCATCTTAAATTGCATGCCTCCTCTAGCAGCACAGGCCCCATCAAGGCCGGGATAACACATGCTGGCCAGGGATAATAAATGTAATGTGAATGCAGAATAAGGGGCACTGCTGAGATGTCAGGTACCTTCAGGTTCTGTCTATGTTTGTATGGGGGTTTCACTGAGGTTCATGGATTTTCATTGTCTTGTGAAATATTGTACTGGTAGGTTACTTGGTTTTTAACTAATCTGGGCTAAGATTACAGGGAATATATAATCGCTGTAATTTCATGATCTGTGTAATTATTTATGTCATAAGAATTGATACACTAACCTGTACCAAACTGATAGAAAAGCAGTGTAGGCGCATCCATCCATGTGGGATATTGTTTTGTGATGAACATCTACGTTTTACTTCTGTCCTCATCATTGTCAGAGTGCTGTGTCCATCATCTCCAGTTCTCAGGGTCCATCTCCCAGTCATGTTTTCAGGATTTCCTTAATATTGAGCAGGCGATAATAGTGTCAATGCATCAGGACTTACCTCAGGTATTCATTCTGTGGGACATTCTCAAATCCTGACCGGTAGGTGGGCCCTGAGGACTGGAGTTGAGGAACACTGGTCTACTAGATTAGGCCCAAGTTTTCCATGTCATATGATCCCTTCCAGAAAATGACACAGAGGCTGTTATAAACATTTATAGCACCGGACAGCAATGTGAAAGGTCCGTTTTTCCCCATATTAAGGGCACTTTCACTGTGCAATGTACTGCTCACCTAGGTGAATATTGCTGAAACATATGTTGAGTGCGACCATATAAGAGGTGGTCTGGCATTACAATTAACGTAGAGTGAATCATGAATGAAGAGTTCTGTTAAGATGAATATAATAAGGGTTGTACCAATGAGCTGCTAACCTGAACTCTATAGGCAGCTCCGATATATTCAGCATGTGGGGACTGTAAATGTGCACACATTCGTTCAGGATGTTTGGCACTGAGGACTACATGGTGCACAAGCATTTTCCTGGAATTCTGCACCAGGAAATACCTGCAACATTATTCTTGTGAAAATCAATTGTGATTTATAATGCCTACACCTGAGCAGTAGTGAGAGCAGACAGGCTAACACCTTCTGTAAACCCTTCATGTATTCATTGATTTCTAGTGCATTGTCTGGAGATGATACGGTCTACTACTATTTGTAGTACTAGATCATGTTTCCATGCTACCAACGCACCTTTCCATCTTTATGAAAGGATTCAAAAGCAACAGTGCTAACATTACTAAGATAAGTACATATGTAAGTGGGCAACTATGGCATTCATGTCTGAGGAGGACTTTACACGGCCCAAACGTCAAGCAGATCATCGCTAACCAGTGTTTGTGGGAATGCTCTTTGCCAATAATGTGCCAGTCTAAAGGTGCCGTTGATTACCCGATGAACGAAACACTCGTACATGAGGTAATTGGATCTTTCACGCAGTTGCCTAATTATTGTTTTCTGGCAGCAGATCGCGGTTACCTAAATCATCGTTTGCCAGCAGTGGATTGTGCCATCTACACAAACACACATTCAATGAAATCAGGTGATGGACAAAAGATCTTTCTGAGAATGTTCTTTCAAAGAAAGATCTTTTGTCCAATTAGCAGACAAAAATTTCAAACATGGCTGACTTGTTTTACAATGGTCTATCATCAGTCGGCTAAAACAATAGTTTTGGTTGAAGTTTTCAATTTTGATCTACTTTATACTAATGTGTATGGTCATCTTTACAAGTCTAACAGGTAAACTGCTGCAATTGTGTTAATTTATTGGATTAAGTAGCATTTTGTATATGTTAATATTGTAATGTCATTCCCAGATTTCTAGCAGTACATATATGAACTAATGGGTCTACATGTTAAAGTGAGAACACCCCCATGAATACACAACTGGTCGATCACAGTTGGTAGTCATTTTATTCCTAGTTGCAAAGTAATATATTTGCATTACCATTATATGGTAGATGTAACTGCATAATTAGCCTCATGAAATAGTAATATTAATACATTGGTATGCTTTAGCTATAAACCAAATGGCATAAAAAAGTGTGTGCAACACATTGCTATGTGTCATGTCAGCACCAGTGGCATGGACAGGTTAAGGACTATGTAGCAGTTAATTAGCAACCCTCCTGTTTTATCTTTGGTTAGAATTGAACTGAACACAATTTTCGGACAATTAGCCAGTTTTGTATACTTATTAAAAAAAATAAAATAAAGGAAATAAGAACATGGATGTAGAAAAATTTAATATCACCCCCTTGATTAAAATAACCAAGGCAAAATAAAAAGTTCTTTTTACTAGTGCTCTGTTAGCCTAAACATGAGATCTTCATCTTGTTAGAGTTTCACTTCCGTATAATGATATTAATAGTGATTAAGCAGTGATGATCCCCAACCAGTACAAAATGACTCCAGTGGAGTATGAAAACGAGTCCTTCACAGTTTGTCAATTTACACCGATAAGGAGGCACCCAATAGTCAGTAGCAACGTGGGCCTCCAGGGAGTGCTGTACGTACAAGGAGCAGGGGCTTCAATCGTTTTCCTCACTTGTAGGTTTTTCAAATGAAAAGTGCTTGTAGCTGAAGCTGGTGTGGGATGGTAGTGCATCTGGGTAAGGCAAATGAGAGGCAGTGAGGTGATCTCCAAATGGCATTGTGATTATAGGTTCACACAAGAGTCCCAGGCTTGGCTTTTTCTTGTCCGTACCACTGGACGTCAGCTAATTCAGAATATAGGGCAGCGTCTAGGTAGCAACTGTCATGGTATGTCCTAAAAAAGAAAAAAAAAACAAAACATAATAATGTGAGATCCAGTGATCCTTAAAGGATTTTATAGAAAAATAAAATTATTGAAAAGACTTAAATATTACTTTATGATAAATATATTCCCAAATACCTTTCATTAGTCATAGTGGCTCGTTTTGTCTGGGGAGCAATCATCAGGGGAAAAATAAAATTGCCACCGTCCTATTAGTACATCTGAAGATCATATCAGCTGTATTCAGGACCATAATCTATGGCAAGTAGGAAAAGAGGATGAGGCAGCTCTTCAGCTCGTTGTTCTGAAGTAACTTGTCCTCCTGTGTGATTAGGACAGGTTTTGTGTGTACTAATAGCACGGCGGCCATTTTGTTTCTCCTAATCATTGCTCCCTAGACAAAACGAGCCATTACAACTAATTAAAAGGTATTTGGGAATATATATATATATATTAAAAGTAATATTTACGCATTTACATTTTCTTAATACCCGGAGAACCCCTTTAAATGAAAAAATGTAAGTATACCAAACAGCAAAGAATAAAAACAGTGGTTCAGGCTGACCCTATCCCCCATTGTCAGCGTAAACCGATGCAGTAGGACCACATTTAGATTTTTAGTATTCCATATTAAATAACATAATACCCTTTTGTACAAAAAAAAACAGTAAAGGCCGAATAATAGAGATGATCAAATTGCTCAAAATTGTATTTGGGTTCGATTAGGGTCCAAATCAATTCTAACTGTATTAAAAGTGCTTCAATTGGCCTCAACATTTGTGTTGAGTCCTAGAACTTCTAGGGTCGAATCCGATTGACAAATCGATTTGCTCATCTCTACTGAATATATAAAATAGGACTAGGAAGTAATGTATCCTATATGACCAGTAACAACAGAGTGTGTGTGTATATATATATATATATATATATATATATATATATATATATATATACACACACACACACACACACACCTGCACTCACATTTTTGAAGAAACTTTTTAATGAAACTTTTATGATCTTACATGGAAACAGTAATAATTTCTCATAATAAAAAACATTTACTCATTTTGTTTTAAAGAAGACAGAACCAGAGTACAATGGACTACACTGAAGTATTGCGATCATGCAAAACTATATGACGGATATGGATTTCCATGCACAGTGTGACCAGATCATATGTTCTTTGTACAATACCTCTATTCATCAGTACTTTGGTGACTTGAAGACTCAGACCCATCCTGAGTGGGTGAGTTTTCTGTTGTGTCTCTGAGCACAGGAAAGCAGCAGAAGGAATAAAGTAGAGACAGAGTGAAGCAGACATTATTTAGTAAAATGTTAGCAGAGGTAGGAAGGGAAAAGTATAGTATTTTGCAGTATTAGTATTTCAAAGACTGAACTCTCTTTGCTATTTTTTAAAACTAATTTTTGGTGATAAGTGATATAAACAGAAGACAAACCATGATCAATCTTAAAACAAAAAAAAAAAAAAAACGAAAAAACAAAAAACAACACATTGACATGGCTTAACCTGGCCATACATTCATTTTTTTTGGAACTAACTGTCCATCTATTATGGTGACCACCTGACTGCCCCCAAAATGGCAGATGGTGAATTTCCACTGCTCAGTCTTTGTGGTCTTGGGGAGATAAGCCACAAAAAGAGTGTCTGGCCAAATGAACCAGCCAGCCTTTTTTTTTTTTTTTGCTACCTATACTAAAGGAGGTAGACCTGTACTGAACCAGAGGAAATATTTTGAATATTAATATTCTGTAAATTTTACTTTGTGCAAAGGACGTTCCACAGTTCATCAGTCCAACAGCATTATTTATGAGGGGTTTACTGGGTGATGCTAATGGGGGAAGTCATTTTTCCCTTGGGCCTCTCCAGCTGGCGTTCTTCCTCCCCTGCATGAAAAGTTGCACATGTTGTTGTCATCCTATGTTGTGCAGACAAAATGACAGCCAGCTGAAGAATCCCGAAGAGGAAAGGACCATGGATGAGCACCATATGTATGGAAAATTGTAAGGGTGGGAGACCACCATAAATCTTAGCATATACAGAAAGTGTTACACAGTTATCAATAAATAATGGAGATGAATGCCCACTTATTCACCCTGTATACTACTGCATTTGAGAAGACAAAATGACGTATAGATTTATACATAGGTAAACATACACAGTACATTAATTGTACCTCCACTTAATGTAGGCTTGGACTGGTCCACAGGGGGAACAGGTGAATCCCCCTGTAGGCTCCTAAGCAAGCGTAGGCCCTCCAGTCTACCACCCCTTGGACATAGGAACAGGCAGTTTACAGAGTGTTAAGGAGCCTGTGTGTCCATATAAAAAAACTAGGTAGATTATTGAACAGAGTACACAGTTTATTACTATAGATGCATCGTCTGGCGAAGAAGACTGGTGACGGCACAAAGGCACACCAACCAGTATCCTCTTTCCCCATGGGATTCACCTTGAAGTCCCTGTAGGGACCCCATTATCAATCATCTTCAGCATATTTCTGCTGCCTGTCTCTGTGTGAGCAGGCAGTCTTGGCATGTAGCTGTGCACTGGGCTCCCAGAATAAATTTTACTGATGGGCCCTATGCACCCTAGTCCAACACTGGTTTTATACTAAAAAGCAAGAAAATCAATGAAAAAGAAATCACACTGCTCTATAAAAATTAGGAATTTTTTTTTAACAAAAACAAGTGATCTGGTACTGAACATAAAAATAACATTGAAAATTCAAATTTGGTTCCTGTTTGAAAGTTACAAAAAAAAAGGAAATTTGAGAGCTGGTTGAAGGACAGTAAAAGAGAAACATGGAAGGCTTTCAAAGTTGTGTCAACTAGTTTGTTCGGAAATGTCACAGTCACAAATTTCCATAAGCTTGTAGATGAACTTCTAATGGCATACAAGAAAATAGGCTGCAGAATGTCCCAGAAACCACATATTCCCATTCAGATGTCTTCCCCATGAATTCACTGCACTCAGTGAGAAACATGGGAAGCATTTTCATCAGAATATTTCAGTCATTAAGGAGCCCTGTCATGTTGGCACATTACTGCTCAATGATCAGAAGAGAGGCTCCAGAAACAGAATACAAGAGACAAACAAAAAGATGTCGCATTTGAAGCAAGGACGTGCATTTTCCTTCTAATAAAAGGAAATCACATTATATTACATTGGGCAGTTTCATCAAAACTGGTGTTCCTGTATGCCAGTCTTGATCCATTGTGCAGCTGAGCGAGATGAGATTTCTTTTAATAAATGAGGTGTATCTCTGGCACTCAGTGTGTCAGAAACCCAAATCTACCCCAGCCAGGGACTGGTGTACACCTGAGCTATAACTTACTCTAGTTTCTGGTGTAAGGTATAGTAAATCCAGCAGGCCACAGTAGGGGCTGCCATTTCTACTAAGCCCTACCCATATTTTAACACTTTTCTAATCTCAAAAAGTTGCAAATGATGGTGCCACCCATATTTTGGGAATTTTTAACTTCACAATGGATAAATGCCCTCAGTTCTCTTTCCTTTTCATCTTTGCAACTTCTAAACAGGAACCAATCTTGCATTTTCAACGTCATTTTCATGTTCAGCAACCGAAAATGACATGAGATTAATTAACCACATCTCCGTTACAAAATGTGTGTTGAACTATGTCATCAATTAAGCACCCATTAAGAATCCCCTTCCACATTCCCTGACATCCTGGAGGTTCATTTACACACTCATTCATGTAACTGTCTGACAAACAAAACCTATGGAATGCTTTAGAAATTCACTTTGATGTATCAGGTAGGTATGAATGGAATGCTAATCTTTCAAAAGCCTAAGGACTTACCCAGTCTGCCAGGTTAAAATGTGGTGAGGGCTGCTGGGTGGTGTGGCTGTAAGATCACTACAAGGCGTTGAACTTCTCTGACCATGGGGTAAGGCAGCTGTGAAAAGCAAAGAAAAAAAAACAAAATTTTAAAAATGCAACAAATGGCAAAGTATGAAACCAGAGTCTAATAATTGCATTCCATTCTCCAAGATTTCTGTAATGAGCTGCTTTGATCTGGGCCACAGTTCAAGGTTACTTTTAACATAGTCCTATTATGAACCACCAGTTTGTTTGCACTTTCCCAAAAAAACACTCAAAAAACAAATGCTAAAATATACAAATTAGCTCTTTTCCAGAACGAAGAAAGCGGTCTCTCTACTGCCACCTGAATGTAGCTGGTCTGTAGGTCAAATCAATAAAAAACCTTGAACTATGACTAGGAATATTAGCCAAACCGGACACCCATCTGTAGACAGCTGTTGCACCGTTCCTGACCCCCATCAGTACAGGGCAGCTTTCTTCCTTCTGGAGGAGAGATCATTTTCACACTTTTCTTCTCATGGATCATTGCCTGTAAGGTTAGTTGCACGCTAGCGTTAAAACTATCCAGCAGATGAACAGCCAGAGTTCATCGTATCCGGCATAGCCAAAAAGAGCTCAAGCACTGTCAGGTCCTATTGACTTAAAGGGAACCTGTCACCTCCTAGACCGAAAATAAACTGTTAGCAGTACCTTACTGTAGGGTCCAGTGTGAGGCAGAGGCATATCTTTATAGGGACAAGAGATTCTTGTAACAGTGGAAAATCAATCTTTTTTTCCTGCAGCGCGCGCTCTCCTCTGTCATCCTGAAGTCAAGGGGGCAGCGGCCTAGTTTCTCCAAGTCAAGCTAGCCACTCCCCTCTTGTAAGTGACTGACACTTCTGCCGTTGGCCGGGGATCGCGCAAGTCTCGCGCATGCGCGGTGCGCGATGAGTTCCTGCGCGATCCCGTTCACATCGCCGGCGCTTTTCTCATTACAGCGCATGCGCCGCATCGGCAAGCGAGCGTGCTTGCCAGAGCGCGCTCGCTTGCCGATGCGGCGCATGCGCTGTAATGAGAAAAGCGCCGCATGCGCCGCATCGGCAAGAGAGCGCGCTTGCCAGCGTGCGCTCGCTTGCCGATGCGGCGCATGCGCTGTAATGAGAAAAGCGCCGGCAATGTGAACAGCCGGAGCAGGGATCGCGCAGGAACTCATCCCCGGCCAACGGCAGAAGTGTCAGTCACTTACAAGAGGGGAGTGGCTAGCTTGACTTGGAGAAACTAGGCCGCTGCCCCCTTGACTTCAGGATGACAGAGGAGAGTGCGTGCTGCAGGAATAAAAGATTGATTTTCCACTGTTACGAGAATCGCTTGTCCCTATAAAGATATGCATCTGCCTCACACTGGACCCTACAGTAAGGTACTGCTAACAGTTTATTTTCGGTCTAGGAGGTGACAGGTTCCCTTTAATTGTGAAGGGTCCTATCAATGGGAGGTAATGGTATCTGCTCAATTAAAAGCGGTTGTGTACATTAGACAATCTATTTAATGGAACTACTCTGGTTATGAATGGAAGCAATCTAGAAATAGTTTCCAATTCCTTACAGCTTCCTTGACAAAAGCCTTAGGTAAACTGTAGAATGTTTCAGGGCACACCATGGTCTGTGGAACATCTACAGGCAACAGACACTAGATGTGTAGAACTCGCTAAAGGAACCTCAAGACAACATTGGGCAGTTTAAAGTTTCATTGAATGCCATGCCCCATTTTTACGATGCCCCCACTGCATCATTTTCAAACAAGACGTAGGAAGGTTTGTGAATTTATAACTATGATGCACCAAGATACACATAAGTTATAACTGCTTAGGAACAGCATGAGCTTAAACTGACAATAATGCACAATGTACCATAATGTACAAATTATAATACAGGAAAATAAAAGAATAACTTGTCATCCACATTTTCAACCTTGTGTGAAGCTATAAAGTAATTACTTCCAGGATGGGGATTCCAGGCCTAATTCCCAATTACGCTTTTAAGACTGTTAGGGAACCACGAATAGCCTTATATCTTTTACTTACATGTTTGAGCAGCCAGAAACACAAGATGGAAATGTGTTAGCTTATAACAATTCTCACCGATTTACAGGCAGCACATCACCCCTACAACATGGTCCCTAAGGGTTAATATTATTATGTGCCATATTAAGATTTTTAATAGCTCTTCTACAGACTGAAAACAGGGTCATTTAGAACGTCAGCTTCCTCTCCCGGGCTATGCACTTTTGTTATGTTTTTGATATACGAGACTCGCTGGAAATTCCAATGAGATTAATATCTAAACTACAATTCATTCACTTAATTAAGATTCTGACCTACATGTTTGGCTTTACACATATCCCATACTACTTTCCCAGGAAACTTAAAGACCAATTTCCTTGCAGGAAATGCATGCTCTCCTTCAGGTAAAAGGGCACATCTGGCACGCAAGAGTAAAATAGTTTTGGTACACCCTAGACCTAACTATGAGAGGACAAAGCGCAGAGATTATGTTCACTTTTCATATCAGTTATTAACAATTAAAATCAGAATAGTGACTGACTAAAGACTAATGATAAACCCCCCATCTTTCTGAATATTAATCAACTCCTACTATACCATTGAGGGATATATATTAATAAAGTATACATTGGTTTCAAGCAGATGTGGATTTAGTGTTGACTACAGACTTTTATATACATTATGCTTTAGTTGTTCTTTGGCTTGTTTTTTACTGCTATAAAAAAATTGGTTCAAACCCCAGCAGATGGGCATATATACTATAGCAATAGCTTCTGCGTTTGCTATAGGACCCTTGGAGTGGGAACCCGCAGTTTGGCCTCAATCTGCTTTCACTTAAAAGATGTCACCCTGCACATGGATTCCCCTGTCCTCAAGTGCGCACACACGTCAGAGGGGTTTTGGCCCTTGTGTTATCAGCTCTGTAATAGGCAGCATAAACTCACACCAGTCTACTGATGCATGAATTTATGACAGTGGTTCATGCTGGATGATAAATTTGGTGCATCTTAAAGGGGTTGTCTCACCCCCAACTTTGGTGGCATATTGCTAGGTGGTGCGGGTCCCATCAGTCTCTTAAACGGAGCACCCAAAGTAAAGGAGGGTACACCATGCAAGTCAGCACTTGGCTAATTTTTGGCACTCTTTAGATATGAATGAAGAGCGGCCACGCATGCCCGGTGTGCTCCTGTTGACTTTGAGAGCTCTGTTCTAAAGGGACCTGCAACTACCTGATATTGGTGGCCAGAAATGTTGGAGGTGAAGCAACTCCTTTAAGGCACCTTTGTCTAACTTTATACCATCTTTGGCTGGCTTAGTTTGAGGCAACACTTTAATGCAGTTTGGGAGCATCTTCAAGAAGTATTCCAATATCTTACTGTCGATGGCCAATGCTCGGGATAGGACATCAATATCTGATTGGAGGTGGTCTGACACCCCACCAATCAGTAATTTCATAGTAGCAGTAGGTGAATGAGAGCAGAATACATGCACCAAATTGGTGGGGGGCCCTGACTCCCGGGACCCCATGCCAATCAAATGTTTGAGGATGCCCTGGTGCTCCTGTGAGCACCACACCGGAAGTCGGACCCCCACCAATCAGATACGGATGACCTATCCAGAGGATAGATCATCGGTATTAAAATCTCGGAAAACCCCTTTATGCCTGAATTCTGGTTTAAAATGTGAACAAAAACTGGTGTGCATGCCCCACACCACATTTATTGTGATTTAGGCACTTTTTGTGCTTCACTCTTCGAGAGGATAAAGCTTAAAAGGGTTATCCGAATATTTTACTATTGATGGCCTATCCATCCCCAACAATCAGCTGTTTCAGAGTAGTGCCAGAATTCGGGTCTAGAATTACACCGCTTGGTCCATTGTAAAGTGAACAGGCTGGTAACTGGTCATCGGTATTAAAATGCCAGAAAACCCTTTTAAATCACAGATCCATATAAAGAGAGGTAATCAGAGCCCAGCTTTTAATATTTTATCAGAGTAAGGAAAACCAGCAAATTCTGTGTATTATCTCCTCCACTGCCAGGGTCCAATGCAACCATGCAAAAAGAATGACTGACCCGGCACAAGGGTTGCCATGGCGATATTAGTTATGAAGTTTTACGTTCCGCTTCACATCTAGTTAACATTCATCAGCCGCCTCTAGGCAGTCTTTGAAAAGCACCAGACAGAAATGCACGGCAGGAGCCCCAATTGTAGTGTAATATAATGTGGAAATACATGGCTGGAGTCAAAAATACTGAACAATAACTAGAAGCTCTGCAATTCTAATTGGTAAAAAGCGGCCTCCCTCTGATGTTCTCATCTTTGACAAATGCCGATTGTGGCTAAAACAGTATCTCAGTGTTTCCAAGAAAAAAAGATTATCAGAGAAATAATAATAAAATAGTACCATAGAGATTTTCATATGGCTCTGTTCACACTGGCACTTGTTTCAGCTCTGTTTGGTTCCTGTTGCTTTTTGACAGCAAGACAATTACAGATAAGGTCAGCATAGAAAATTAATAAATAAACCTGATAGATCTCTAGGACAAAGGGATCTGTCAGAATTTGCTGGGAACCCCTTGAGAACTGATCAGACTAAGCTGGCATGACGGTTGTGTGAACAGAGCCTAAAGCTGGCCACACACATTTAACCACAGCCAAGCGCAGTCAGCCATCTCTCCTGACCACCCTAACCATACTCACTCCGGAAGAGGGGAACAAGGGTCTGCCAGACCCCTTTGCCAGTGACTACTGTGGGAACAAAGGATAGTACATGTTAAAAATCAAGCATACTTGATTTCACCTCTGCGACTGCCGTTGGGGTCGTGTGACCCCATACACATACGATCACTGACTGACCCAACCGGTTCTTATCTTAAAGGGAATCTGTCAGAGTGAAAACCACCACCCAGTGCACCCTAGCTCCTTTGCTCACCAATCCCCCTTCAAGTTGATTGACAAGTTTTCTATGAATTGCAGCAATGGATTGGAGAGTCAGAGGTCTGTATGTAATTTTCGAAGGCAGCTCTACCAGGCATTTTGCCCGATTTGCTACTGATTTACATGCTGACAGATTCCCTTTAAGTGTTTACTCAGTCACAGTGTTTGTTCATTTCAGTATCCTTAAAAGGGTAATGTGTCACTAAATACCTCTCAATAAAACCAGCTGACATGGGAAATGTGCCCTTGCCAGCTGAATCTAAAAGTGTTGATCCAATCTCACTCCGTGGCCGCATTGCGTTTTGCACACACAGTGTCCTTACACTTCTCTGCTTACTCCCCTCCAGGACTTTGAATGACCGGGTCAGGCAGTGAAGACATAAGCACGCCTGGCACCTGTGCCTTCACTTCAATCAGGGGCAAAGCTATAGGGGAAGCCGCTGTTTTGGGCCCAAACTCAGAAGGGGCCCACCCAGGAAGATGAGGACCAAAAGATTTTATTGTCAGGGCCCCCTCAACAGTATTATACAATGGCATTATATAGTGACACTGTAGGAAACGGACAAGCAGCTTCTGGACCTGGTCTGAGAGAGCGATCTTGACTAAGGAGGAGGGGGTTGCGAAGAAGTTGCTGGAGGGAGGGGCCCCATGTAAAAATTTGCTGTGGGGCCCAGTCATTTCTAGTTATGACTTCAATGTTTGGCGCAGGCTCAGTACAGACAGAAACTAGACTAATTTGAATTGCACCTAATGTCCAAATGTCAAATTACTAAACAATCATTGGATTTCCCAGGGTGTAGACTTAAAAAGTCCTCAAGTATGGTGTGAACTACAGACTTGCTGTGACAATGCCAGATGACTAGACCAATTAGTAGTTTTAGTATCTCGCTTTGAAAAAGCTCCTTGCACTGTATGCAGGGACTTATTGTTGTTATTAAAAGGGCTTTATTGGATTCATAAATCAATGGTCTATCCCCAGGAATGCTCATCAGTATCTTGAGAGGGTCTGACCCTTGCACCCCCACGCTGATTGAAGCAGCTATGATGCTCCTGTGAGCGCTGCAGCCCATTCCTACACCAGTGACATCACATGACCAAATTACAGCTCAGTCCCATTCAAGCGAATGTGTCTGAGGTGTAATACCAAGCACTGCCACTGTACAATGTGTGGCGCTGAACTTGGTAAGCTGGGATGAGGCTGTGACCTCTTCAAAAAGCTGACTGGCAGACGTGCCAGATGTGGACCCCCACCAATGAAATATTGATGACCAATCTTGAGGATAGGTCATCAATATAGGACTCCTGGAAAATCCCTTTAAGGTATGTACGACAGGATGCAGTCACTTCAGTGTTATTATGTTATCATGTATTAGAAAAGGACTGCACAATCCCAATAGTACATCATTTCTATGACCTTATGTATTTACACCATCCTTATTGGAAGTGAACCAGGAAGCACAAATGATACCCATCTGCCAAAGCAATGTCATAACGAAAGGTCTTGGAGCTTGGTAAAAAGTTACAATATTTGCAAAGAAACACTGACTGAATTAATTGATAACAGATTATGATCAGTGTCATGAGAACATCTGCCAACGAGCTGAACACATCCTGTCTAATTTGCTTGAATGTATAGAGAGTACACCAAAACTTGGCTTATGAGAATGTCCTCATGTTATCCACTCAGCAAAAAACAGACCACCCACTTAGGAAAGCTGGTGAAAATCAAAGGCAGATCTCTAGTGAGGAAATCCTACAAACTTCCCACAGTTCTACACTGGATATAAAAGCCCATTACACCAATAAAAAGACGTTCACAATGGTGTACAAAGATGCCTCCCCACCTGCTGGTGCTCACAAATCGCTGGTGGTGTAGCTTAGCTCATGGAAATAAAAGAACAAAAACCATAGCTCTATGTCCAAGGAATACCACGTACAGAATGATACATTCACTGTGCACTATTAATATACATTAACATATAGTCCCCTTTTAGGCAGCAGTCATTCATAGAAGCCCCTAATATTGTATGCATGCAAATCTCAATGGTTCAACATCCACGGAGCCTGTCAGCTCCAAAATAATTATCCAAAGTATACCACCATGTAGGGTAGGTTCCCCCAAAATGTAAGCATACCTTTCTTGTGAAAATCCAGTTCTCTTATCCCGAGAAATGCTTCTTTTTATTTTTATGCAAACAAGATTTTTGGTGCACTTTGGGTGGGTTGCTTCATTAGATGCACCATCTCTCCACCAGTAGTGTCACCTAGCAACTCGCCCTCTTGTTTGATTGACAGTCCCTGAACTTACATTTCCGGTACCGTAGACACAAGGGAAGACAGGTGCACCGAATGGGATGGACCTGCCCATGGTGAACTGAAAACCTTATTTGGAATTAGCAGACCAGATTTTCACATGAAAGGTATGGTTACATTTTGGGGGAACCTACCCTACGTGGTGGTATACTTACATTGAAATTGATTTTGGAGGCAACAGGCTCCCTTTAAACTCACTTCTTCATAAGCAGCCATCTTCAGTAAATGCGTTCACAGAAGTACATGATGCGACGTGTCTTACCTGTAGTTGCTTTACACATTGGAGGCATTCTTGTTACCCTGCTGTGTGCCACAAAGGTGCTTTGAGATGTGCTGTATTGAGAGCCACTGTCGGATGAGTTGGAACTAGTATGCGAAAGTCTGTTGTGCTCCTTTTGAGATGAGGAGGACCTGTGGTACCACTGCCGCAGCTCATCAGACACCACAGTCCTGCCTGAGCCCTTATCATGGCCCTCTCTGCCAAGTGACGGAGTCCTTACAATCTGAGAGCGAGAAGGGGTGAGCCTCACAGAGTCCACAGTATCATCCCCGTGCCAGTTCTCCTTATACATCCCTCCTGCAGTATAGGAGTTTGACGTCTTGAATTGTGCTTTGACACTGTAGTGTCCCTCTTGGTCATTTTCTAGACTCCGCACAACAACAGGTGTTGAGCTTCCTTCAATGTACAAAGGATACTCTTTGATCCTATACTGCGATGAAGGTTGGCTCTGGCTATGCAGGTATACCCCATGGTGTCCGTTTCCATTCCTAGCAGCCAGATTGGGCATGCTCCCTGAATTGGAGGATACAAGGTTCCCGTTAGACTTGTGTCTATGTCTTTGCCTCTCCCTGGCCTTGGAAGGAGAGTCCTCAGCCAATGTTGAGTAGTTAGGATTGATCTGGGCTGGATAATAGTGCTCAGAACTGGAATGGCTAGTACATGAGGAGCAGTCATCCATAGGATCGGAACCATTACTGCTACGAGTCCTTGGGGTGTAGAAATCTGGACTCCCTGTGTCATTTTCAGAGCCCAAAAGTTTTCCTTGGGATTCCAAGCTGGAACTGCGGTGCCTAAAGTGCTGTGCTAAGCTGTGTAGTCTGGTAGGGCTGATGTCCACAGATCTGTAGAAACAATCGCTTATTTAGACCACAGAAACAAACACTATCAATCTTTTCTCAAAAATATGCAGTCTCTAATTATTCTGTCATTTACCCCGCACGGCATAACAAGAATGGATAGAATATTCTTGCCAAGCACTGCTAAATCATCAATGTCACTGCCTTATAAGATGGTAGTGACAGAAAACAGCTATTGATTATAACATAAACCTCTAATTCTCACCTTCTGTCTCATAGTAAGTTACTGTGCTGCAGAATACAACAATAGGCCAATTGTGTCCTCTGCTACTAGATGCTTTCAGCAGAGGGCCACATAATATAACAATGAAATAATATAACAAAGTGCAAATAATGAATTCTGAAACTCCCACATGATCAATTTACTTTCATACACGTTTAATAACATGGTTCAAATCCATTACTTACAAGGTTCTTGATAATTACAATAAGAATGCAATGCAGTAAATAATCACAGCACAACTCGTGCCATCATATTTTACAACTGTCTCACTAGATGTAAATGTATTTTAATTTACTGGGATGTTACACGACTTCTACATAATAGTACTATGTACTGCTCTCTTAAAATGGCATTAACCTACTGACCTACATAGAGTGTGCCATGCCAGGCTTTAATGAGCGGAGCTGGCAGAGGCGGCGGTGTGCTCCTGTCTGTACATCGCTCACTGTGGCACTGCAATACGCCACTGACATGTCAGCACTGTACAAGTGTATAGATACCAAAGCGCTATAAGCACCTGAACTTGAAGTGTCTATTTTGCAAGAAAAAAAGTAAAAAAATAAAATAAAAAATTATATATATATATATATATATATATATATATATACACACACATACACACACATACATATATATATATATATATATATATATATATATATATATATATATATATATATATATATATATATACACACAGTACAGACGAAGAAGTTTGGACACACCTTCTCATTCAAAGGGTTTTCTGTATTTGTAGATTCACACTGAAGGCATCAAAACTATGAATTAACACATGTGGAATTATATACTTTACAGAAAAGTGTGAAACAACTGAAAATATGTCTTATATTCTAGGTTCTTCAAAGTAGCCACCATTTGCTTTGATTACTGCTTTGCACACTCTTGGCATTCTCTTGATGAGCTTCAAGAGGTAGTCACCTGAAATGGTATTCCAACAGTCTTGAAGGAGTTCCCAGAGATGCTTAGCACTTGTTTGCCCTTTTGCCTTCACTCTGCGGTCCAGCTCACCCCAAACCATCTCGATTGGGTTTAGGTCTGGTGACTGTGGAGGCCAGGTCATCTGGCGTAGCACCCCATCACTCTCCTTCTTGGTCAAATAGCCCTTACACAGTCTGGAGGTGTGTTTGGGGTGATTGTCCTGTTGATAAAATAAATGATGGTCCAACTAAATGCAAACCGGATGGAATAGCATGCCGCTGCAAGATGCTGTGGTAACCATGCTGGTTCAGTATGCCTTCAATTTTGAATAAATCCCCAACAGTGTCACCAGCAAAGCACCCCCACACCATCACACCTCCTCCTCCACGCTTCACGGTGGGAACCAGGCATGTAGAGTCCATCCGTTCACCTTTTCTGCGTCGCACAAAGACACGGTGGTTGGAACCAAAGATCTCAAATTTGGACTCATCAGACCAAAGCACAGATTTCCACTGGTCTAATGTCCATTCCTTGTGTTCTTTAGCCCAAACAAGTCTCTTCTGCTTGTTGCTTGTCCTTAGCAGTGGTTTCCTAGCAGCTATTTTACCATGAAGGCTTGCTGCACACAGTCTCCTCTTAACAGTTGTTGTAGAGATATGTCTGCTGCTAGAACTCTGTGTGGCATTGACCTGGTCTCTAATCTGAGCTGCTGTTAACCTGCGATTTCTGAGGCTGGTGACTCGGATGAACTTATCCTCCGCAGCAGAGGTGACTCTTGGTCTTCCTTTCCTGGAGCAGTCCTCATGTGAGCCAGTTTCTTTGTAGCCCTTGATGGTTTTTGCGACTGCACTTGGGGACACTTTCAAAGTTTTCCCAATTTTTCGGACTGACTGACCTTCATTTCTTAACGTAATGATGGCCACTCGTTTTTCTTTACTTAGCTGCTTTTTTCTTGCCATAATACAAATTCTAACAGTCTATTCAGTAGGACTATCAGCTGTGTATCCACCTGACTTCTGCCCAACACAACTCATGGTCCCAACCCCATTTATAAGGCAAAAAATCCCACTTATTAAACCTGACAGGGCACACCTGTGAAGTGAAAACCATTTCAGGTGACTACCTCTTGAAGCTCATCAAGAGAATGCCAAGAGTGTGCAAAGTAGTAATCAAAGCAAAAGGTGGCTACTTTGAAGAACCTAGAATATAAGACATATTTTCAGTTGTTTCACACTTTTTTGTTAAGTATATAATTCCACATGTGTTAATTCATAGTTTTGATGCCTTCAGTGTGAATCTACAATTTTCATAGTCTTTGAATGAGAAGGTGAGTCAAAACTTTTGGTCTGTACTGTATATAGTAAACAACAATAAATAATAATAATAATATATTATTATTTATTGTTATTTAATATATATATATATATATATATATATATATATATATATATATATAGAATAATTTATTATTATTTATAAGAAATATTCATTTTATGACATTTACAATAAGTTTTAATAAAGTCCAGGTATATATATAAAAGTTTAGGTGCACTATATGATTAAAAACTAATAAAAAATAATAGGATAAAACTAGAAAGAAAGAAAAACTAAAAACTTTTGTTAAAATATTGAAAAAGAACACAATAGAAGACACTGCCATGTTTTCCTGCATAGCCACAAAGTATGCAGTACCATATGGTAGAGTATACATCAGACAACTAATAACAATAATAGTAAGATGTATTACCTAGTAGAATGAACATAATGCGGGCTTCGTATTCGTAAGTCTGGGGTGGATGGCATGCTGGACTGAGAATTCCAGTGTGGGAGGGTTCGGATGGGACTATTCTGCAGAGAGTTACTCCCACCTGCTTCTGAACAGCTACCTGTGCTAGGAAACCTTTTGTGGTTGCTGCAATGGAAATATGACATTAACTATATTGGCATCTGTAACACCTGTATCACCTACAAGACTAGTAAGTACAAAGGGATGAATGACAACCTAACACGGATAAATCTTTAATGAAAAGTGAAAAAAAGAACATGACGGTTTTACAAAACCATATTTCATCAGTGTGGTTGCCACCTAGGATTATTGACAACCTGGACATGTGTAGAACATGGGGAAGGATGAGTTTTTCTGAAAATGAATTGCGTTAGGCCAGTGATGGATAACCTCCGGAACTCCAGCAGGGGTAAAACTACGACTCCCAGCATGCTCCATTCATTTCTATGGAGTTCTGAGAATAGGCAAGCAAGGGGGCAGCTTGGGAGTCGTAGTTTTACCACAGCTGGAGTGCCGGATGTTAGCCATCACTATGCTAGGAACATGTTCTACTGGCGATTGGTATTAGAAGACATTTGATGGCAATGTATTACATTTAGGAGAGACATACATAAAACATATTTTATAAGGGTTACATAATGTAAAATCTGGACTAATACCAGATCTTTATAACCAAATATCCCTTTTATCAATATCAGACACATATAGAAATTACATTTTTTTAAATAAAATATTCAACTTACAAAAATGTTCCATCAACACACAACAGACAAGAAGAAACAACAGGATCATAAAGTGATCTGCATATCTGGTTTAGCCTGTAGTCAAGCAGAGTAGTGGTTACCTGGAATGGCCATGTGATGATTTTTTCTTCAGTTTCTCATAGGGTTCATCTAAGGAAGATTCACTCCACATTTTGGGTTTTATGGGCGATCTGTCATAGTCATTTCTCTGGTAGTGCAACTGTCTTAGTCCATCCAGTGACTGTGGAGGGTGTGGTCTGGCATGTGACGGAGGTCTTGGTGGTAGGCCTTTATGAGGGGACTGCATAGGAGACATGATGCTGGGGGCCTGAGAATCTTCTGGAAATGGCAAACAAGAGAGTTCTTTTATTTTTCAGAATAGTGCAGCAGGATGTGCCATTTTATTCAGTTAAAACTAGAAACCTGACAGATCCCTCAAGTAAATGACTGAAGCCATGACTTGAATGTGAACAAAGCCTTGCTTACTAAGCATAATGAAGTACCAAAATAACCAAACATGTAATATATCCAGTGCAGTTATTAAATATCCACAACATACAATTCTAAGGAAGCATAAGATGTGACTGGAAGGTCCCACAAACAAGTCTTAACTGCCTGCATATGCTTATATGCTGACTGCATTGTTTTTTTCTATGAACAGGCCTAATTTGCTCCAGTACACAACCAGGGGAGTATGATCTATCTATAAAAGGTTGTTAAAATGTCATCATGCCTGGCCCTTTCAATCAAAGTGCAGAGGGTGCAGCAGTTGAGAGAAAGCAAAGCCTCTAGGAGTAATAGCAACACCCCCATTGCTCTTAGAGGCTCCTTTGCATTTATTAAAACATACATTTTCTCAGCAATGCAGGCACAATTCTGCTGACAGATACCCTTCAAAGTGAGATGGTTTTGTCAGTAAAGTACGTATTTTAAAGCACAATAGGATTACAACCTAAAAACACTACTGATACACCCAATTGCTCTCTATTGTACAATACATACCATCCTCAAGAACAAGAGCATCAGAAAGTGAGCTGTCTTCACTGCCGAGGTTAGCTTCTGTAAGGAAAATAAGCCATGAGAAAGACAAAGTCAATGAACCTGTCCAACATGCTCTACCATGCTCTTTATCCAACACGTACAACAGCTTTGGTAACGCCAACTTACTGTGACTTTTTTACCTCTTATGTTGGGGTATTAGGTAACAAATGCACAATTATTAGATCAGTGGATTATCCACTTGTGTATTGCACTCACCATCTATGATTAAGGATGCCCTCTGTGTAGGCTTTTTCCCAGACTTGATGCGATAGTCATTAATGGAGTTTTCGATCTCCTGTAGTTTCTTTAGTGCATTGAGGTATGAGGTCTTTCTCTGCTTTTTCAGCTTTTTGCTTACGTGAGGATCACTGGCCAGTCGACGAGCTGCCTCAGTAATCTGGGACTGAATAGCAAATTCTCTCTCAAGACGTTCCAGCTCGACTTCCTAAAACAATATTTCAAATATTACTCACTGAGCACAGAGTTCATTGTTGGGTCTGGTACCAAGATGCCACCGCTTCTTTCTCATAAGTGAGATTTAAAACATTTGAATACGCTAAGTTTCAAGAGGCCTTTCTATCTTATGCAAGTTTATTTAGTGAAATTACCACCCTGTAAGCTGAACTATACTTAGACCGCTTGCACATTCATCCATCAGTCCAAGTAATGTAACCACAACTCTCATGAGTCACACATGGTTTCCTTCATCTCCCTAAATGAAATAGGGATAAAAGCCCTTTTAATTTCAGGTTATGTTCAAAAGCATCAGAGAATGCTGAGCACATATACCAGAAAATACCTACGCTACTTTTTTCTTATTAACTCGTTAATCATCACACGAGTCATAAAACATTTTGGTAGCCTTTTAAAGGGAACCTTTCATGTTGTACATGGTCTCTGACCTGCAGGCAGCATGTTGTAGAGCAGGAGGAGCTGATTACTGTAGACTGATATATATTTTTGTGGGAAGAGTTTAAGTAGAACATTTTATTAACTTGAATTTTGGCTTATTGCAGGCCTTGGAGTCCGGTGGCCGGTCCACTCAGTGACTGACAGAGATATAGGGATAGAAGTCAATCACTGATTATAACTGCCCACTGGACTACTAAGAATAGGAAATGCACATGAATAAAATACAAGTTATACTGCATCATTTTAGACAATCCAATATATCAATCTTCTTATTGAAAGGGGCTGTCCCATCTCGGCCTTTCATGGTCGAGATAGGAATAATCCAAAGTAAGCACCAGAGCAAGGAGGCAGAGTTATGAAAATCGACAATACTAAGGAACTATGAGAAGATTCTGGCTTCCATATGTAAAAACAAGGCGTGATTTCTCATGATCAAAAATGAAAGTTAGTTGAATGAAACAACTGAACAGTATTGAAATTCTTTGTAGATGAACAAGAAAATGTGCTCTGTAATATGAGTATGGTTTGGTTATTTGTCTACAGTCCCTGGAAACATGCATCTTGATAAGCAAAGATCTTACATTACTCATTCCAGTTTTGAAAAGTGGTGAAGTAACCATGCCAAGCTGATGTAGGCCAAATTTATCAACTGCATATTTTGACTCCAGTAAAGGGGTGGTAGAAAGTAGAGTAACATTTCAAGACAAAAGTGTTAGACTTAAAGATGCAACACATTTATCAAACATTGTGTGGCATTTGTGCCAAACTATGGGAAGACTTCTACAAAACGGACCTTAAAAATTCCTACCATGATAAATTCCCCCCTAAACTTACTGCTGTTTTGTATAATATTTCTAAGCTGAAATATATTCGGGACATAGGTAAATCCTTGTTCTATCTGCAATCTGTCTTGCCTTTAGATAAATCTGATTAAATGGTATAATGCTCAGGAAACCAAACAATAGCAAAGATGTCTGGAGGCTCATAAGTCACTCCAGACAATGGTCTTCTTGCAAATTCCTGTCCTCAAAGCTGCTTTAGTTGTTTTTCCAGTCGTGGTTCAGTTCATTGACCCAGGGACTGGTGGAAGGAGGAGATAGGAAACCAGCACAAAGCAGATCTCCATATGACTAAATCTCATGGAAGCAAAGGTAGAGCATTATAACGTTCCTGGTCAGAAACAAGCCATGGTTTACATACTATAGAATAGATGGGGAATTTGTACAAAAAACGTTCTGTTGCTTCTATTCTGAATCTCAGGCTAGTTTTTGTTGAAACAGCATTGCTAGAGAATGACTTAGTGCCAAAAACATGGGGCTAGCATCTGATTTAGTGGGTGGCTGACAAAAGACAAAGTATGCTTCACGCTACAATACTAAATCCTCCTAGCTGGTAACATGAGACAATCACAGCTGTGTTACAGCACACCATAACCTGGCACCGAGTGTCTGCAGTCCTAATACAAAACCCACCCATGACATGAATAAATACACATCCTGTGGGACATTCCTAAACTTTACAAAGTCTCTACTTTTTGTTATATGGGCACAACCATCAATAAATGAATACTGATCCACAGGATGGTGAACAAGTGAGAACCTCCTTAGATCACAAATAAGTGAGCATCAGGAGAACCATAATCCACCTAGACATGCAGTGTAGACAACAGGTAACTTAGACAATCATCTATAATATAATTGATGCTTAAAGAATTTGTACATATATTGCATCTATAGAAATAAAAATGACCATTTTCAATCATTCTGGAGGAACCATAGGGAGAGGATATGGCTATAATAGCCTAGACCTATAACTCAAAATCTCTGTCTAAAAGAACAATTCGTACCCTAACCCTTCCTTTATAGTACAGCTATCCTCCTATATGCCAAAAGGGGCTGTGGGCCCTCTTAGACACCATTCTAGAAATGCATTATAAGTGGGCAGATTGGACTGGACTCACCTCCCCTTTTGCAAGTAACTTTTGTTCATCCAGCTTAAATGCTGTCCCTATTCGTCGTCGAACTGTAGGTGGCTCTTCTCCTGGATCCAACGGGTATTCTCTTGGCAGCTTGCCTGTAAGTTCCTATGATGAAAATATGAAACCAATATCAATGAGTACTCCAGGAGACCTCTAAATGGCAATGGTTTTTATCATGCGTATTTCATACAAAATCATCACCTTCATCCATCAGCTATTACATATGTATTATTGAATAGTCCACTGATCTACAGTATGGTGAACAAGTGAGAACCTCCTTAGATCACAAATAAGTGAACATCAGGAGAACCATAATCCACCTAGAGATGCAGTGTATACAGCAGGTAACTTAGACAATCATCTATAATATAATATAATATAATTGATGCTTAAATAATTTGTACATATATTGCATCTATAGAAATAAAAATGACCATTTTCAATCATTCTGGAGGAACCATAGGGAGACGATATGGCTATAATAGCCTAAACCTGTATTATTGAATAGTCCACTGATCCACAGTATGGTGAACAAGTGAGAACCTCCTTGGTCAATGGAAGAACTGAACTAAAAGTGATTATCTATGTTCACAAAGTTGTAGCTAGGCATTTCTTTAACTGGGAAATGATTAACTTCAATGTGGGTGGTTGACATCACCACACGAAGGGCATATGCCCACCAACCCTCACTGACTGTGCTCCTGATTTCCACCTTGTTGACTAATTCAAAAGGTCAGCTTCAAGCTGCATTGTACCAGAGGGGGACTTCTACTACTATTGTCCTAGTGATTTATTTGGATTCCGAAAATGATAATACAGGGAAAGAAATGTGGTTATTAATAGTGATCATAATTATTAACTTGTTTAGTTCTGTTATAGTGATGTGATTGCATTATACCACACACATCAGGCTGTAGACTCTGACTTGTCTCATGAACAAATGGATTGATAACTAATTCTTGATCATTTCCAGAATAACACCACACTATAGGATGTATTTTTCTATCCAAGGTCAGTGTAAAGTGTTCAAAACAATAATGTGAACCTCTCAAAAATAAAAAAACTATACTTGGATAACGAGGTTACTTTTTCTGTAACTCTTAATACACAGGTTTAATTGGCAACACAATCCCTTTAGACAAGGCATTGTCACTCTTCATCAACTGCATTTGCTTAGCTTTCCTCCCACTCTTACAAAGCATTCTCGCAGGAAATAATTATGATTCCTTACATTCCTTGCAGGGAGAAGAAGGATGAGAGCAACGTTAACAAACACTAAATAATTAGGTAGGTGATTCACTGGTTTTACCCAGATCTTGACTCTTAAAATCCCTGTAATGTTTTTACACCATATAATTTACTATATAGTGTGCTGTTCACCAGCCAGAGTGACTTTAACACATATATGAAAATAGTTCCCTATACAGATGCTTTTATCTCCACATTTACTACATTCACATCAAAAGCATAATCATACATGCCACTTATAACCAATGCTGGTTAAAAATGATTTTTTCTTTTTAATTTCTAGGATGGATGCAACTATGAAACCTAACCACCATACCTGTTATTTCATCACACATCTACTTATCAGGGACTCTACTTATCGGCTCCATTCGGGACCTCCAACATAGATGTAATCAAAAACAACGAAGAAAAAAAAAAAAAAGTACTCCACGCAGAAAGTTTTTCTCTGCTAAAAAAGTGGACTCTAGAATGGAAACCAAACATACCCCATTATAGTCAATGGGATCTATTCAACTTTGTTTGGGTAAGTTATGTGCCAAATCTGGCACTTCCCTAATATTTGCTGTTCTTCTCCTATAATTGACCAGAACAATGGAGACAGACAGCACAAGTGTGAAAGACGACTAAAGGTCCCTTTACATGGGACAATATTACAGCAGACTGAAGAGAACTGAATGCACTTAGGAGCATTCCGTTCTCTTCAGTTCAGTTTTGTCCCCATTGACAATGAATGGGGGCAAAACGGAAGCGTTTTATTCCGGTATTGAGCCCCTGACGGACCTCAATACCGGAATTTGTAAACGCTAGTGTGAAAGTACCCTTACAGAAAAAGTAGAGAAACCTTGAAGCTCCTAGAGCTCCAAGACAAAATCTGTACCAGGGCTTGTACTTATGATAGCTCTGCTAATGTCACCATTGTCTATGTAGTCTATGTGACAAAAAGGTATTTGGGTCCTCAAACACCAGGGTTTTGGTGTTCATCATCTGCACCTTCTATAGATACACCATTGAGAAGAACATACATACCAATTAGAAAGGACTGTGGCATAATTATATTATATGACTATATGCCTCAGTTATATTTATTGTAATAAAAAAAGACAAAAGCACAATATGGAAATCATCATCTGAAGTGAAGAAGAATAAGCTTTGACCAACTGTCCCCATACTACCCAACCAAAATACAAGACAGGAAGAGATGCATGCTCCGTACCGCTTCACGTAGACAGAGTTTCTTCAGCTCCTCCAGTCGCTGCCGTAGAGTCTCCTCCAGAGCTTCCTGCCTGGATTTCAGTGCAGCCAGCATGTCTTTCTTGGCAGACTGTGAGCTGTCGGACTCTTGGGAACCTGTCAACAAATAAATGATTTCACTACAACCAGCTGACAACAGCCTGTACATCTGGAGCATTCATTGAGAAACCTACAGCTTCTCATGTGTACAGTACGTGGGATACAGCATAGCAGACAAGATTCTCCTGGCATGGTCATATGCAGAAAGCACCTGGTGTATGATTTATGGCAGTTTTAACACTTCCTTCTGTATCATGGGCTGAGAATAACAAGTTATTCAATTAAAAAGCAATATAAAAGTAACAACCGGAAAAAACGATACATAATAGACAAACTGTATTTACTTCATTGAGGTATATTTGCTCTTCAACCACCGGCATTCAGTTATTACATTATATTTATAAATTTTTCAGTGGGTCTCACCATATCTGTTGCTGATAGTTTTGCTATTAGGGCTTATTCACATGTTCATTTCCATTTTGCGCAAACACAAAAACTCAGACTCTTTTGCATCCCAGTTTTGCATCCACTACTAGTAAAGTAGGTGCACACCTCATGGTAAATTGGTCCAGCTCACCCCGTACATAAAGTCTGATACAGAAAATGGAGGCAGCACTCTGTAGATATACTAGAGCCACGTTTCGGCTATAGAGCCTTTTTTCAAGTAAGCATTCAGCCTCATAGAGGGGAATCAGTGTCCACTGTTTCATTGCAAATGGAGAACACATCAGAACCGTAACCCTGATCCTATGTATAGATTATTATAATGGGACAACCCCTTTAAGATTTAAGAAAAACACCAAAGCAAAGTCTATAAAATGTTCTGAGGATTGTTAAGAAACAACAGGTGTCTGCATCCACAGAGGGTGCAAGCTCTTACATGTTCATGAAGATGAATTTAAGGCCTTCAGAGCAACCACACCAAAGCATCTGATGAATGTAAAAGTGTAAGCATTTTTTCTCTGAAACAATATACAGAAAGGTCACCACAAGGTAGCTCTGCATACTTCATATTAAGCGAATAGTTGTCATGCTCTAACATGCAAGAGCCGCAAGCTGGAGGAACATCCTGTTCACTTTCACTGCTCGTGCCCACGCCTGTCTGGTTGCAATTATCTATAATGGTGCTGGTGTAATCAGTATAAACACTACCATGCTGTGGGCACCTGTGAGGAGAGCTACTTACATACGCTAGATCTGGAGATAATAAAGACTGCTGTGGATACAGCAAGCTGTGGCATAGGTCCAGTTAGGCCGTGGTCATCATTAAAGGGAGTTTTTGGATTAATGATCCTCAGGATACATCACTATAGATCAGTGGAGGTTCCACACCCCCACGATTAGCTGTTCCTTGCCGTTGCTAGATCTAACACTTTGAACTGACCCGGAAACACAGCTTTGTCCTTACTGCAGTGGACATGACCATATCCTGCACATCAGCTCCCATTCGACTGAATGCTGCCATAACCAGGCTCTGCCACTACATGTTGAACTTAGTGGTGCTTCCAGCTCTGTTTCAAATGTTAGTTCCAGGCCATACACATGGCTGACCCACTAATGTGTGTGGGGAGCTTCTGACTCTGCCCTGACAGGTGCTGGAGGAAACAAGGATCTGGTGAAATTAATATGAATTGGCCAAAAATCGTTCAGCTGACAAACTATTGAATGTGTATGGCCAGCTTTACGGTGCAGGAAACAGCTGATGAGTGGGAGTGCCATGTATTGGACTCCCACCAATCCGATATTGATAAACCATCCTGAGGATAGGCCGTAAATGTTATTAACCTAGAAAATCACGAATAGTTGCAGAGACTCATAATTAAGCAGCAGATTCTTGAGGTCTAGTTAGACAAGGCGATAATTGCCTGAGCAATGATTCATAGGAAGAATTCTTCTCGATTACTGGCTGGTGAAAGATGTGGTAACTCCTTGCAGTTTCCACTTCTGTCATTAGTTATTTGCCTGTCCATTTTGCGATACATCAGGGCCGAGCAGCACCCTAAACACGTCCAATAATTGAATGATAATTTGCTTGTATGCTAATGATTGCATTTTTTGTTGTTGACCTAAAAATCACCATTGGTCAGCAGTAAATCCTCTCAATATACACAGGCATCTGCCTGTTACTTGTAATAGAAGCATATAAGAGAAGGAAAATCAAATGACCGCATAAATAATTCTGCACTAAAAAGCACATTTTATATATATATATATATATATATATATATATATATATATATATATATATATATATATATCTATATATAGAAGAAGTAGGTGATAGAGAGAAGGGACAAGGTCTGCAGAACCCAAATTCGATCCACAATATAGTAAAACAAAAATATACAATTGCCTACAAATTACATAAATCCACAGCAAAATGACATATCTTAGAAAAGGCCTATAGAAAAAAAAAACTGGACAAAAAATAAAAGAAGCAATTTAGTATTCATCAGGTCTATAGACAGAAAGGGAGGAGCTAACACGGCTCAACAATGTGGCCCAAAGCAATCCCACAATAACCCTATTATCTAATCAATGTAAACATGTTCTGGGATGCATATGGAAATATCAAAGCGATTACTAGGTCTAACGAACAACAGATATAACTACATTTCATTAACAGTACGAACAGAAGAAAGGAGCATGTTCCCACTGGTTCATAACCTTCTAGATCATCTGGTCTTCTGCCAAGTTCTCCAGACATCTGTTAAGTCCACACCACCATATCATCACTTGCAGATATACAAGTGCTACAACTCAAACTGATGCCAGAATGAGCTATTTATTGCATAGAAATCTGTCACCAATTGAAACCTGGACAAATTGAGTGGAGACATAACATTGTTGAGATTATCTCCGAGAGATGAGAAAAACAAGGAATGCGATTTCATGTCATCGCTTTGTGATGCTGCTGGTTATTTTGGGACCTGTTTTAATAGGCTAATCTAAAGAGTATTCACCACTTCAGCAAAATGACACAAGAACATCAAAATGATCATGTGCCTAGTCACAACAGTCTCCACATGGCACTATTATATTGGAGCCCACAGGCTCCAAGCCCTTTGCAATAGTACTCCAGCCTAATCCTCAACTTTTGATATTTTAGCCATTTTTCTATTTAATGGCTCCTATTGTTGTGAAAAGGCCATGTTTTCTCTCACAGACATCTCTATTAGGAAGTACATGTTGATAGCCATCTTGTGCCAAAGGATGAGACATGACTCACCGTTACCACACAGGATGAGTCAGGGAGACCGGATTATCCATGCCAGCATCATTTTGCTGGAAAATGTAACTGCCTCTAACAAAGTGATCACCAATGAAAAACACTACATAGAGTTGGTGGTTGCCTTCTTGTCATGTGGTCTGTTGCTGTAGAATTCATTCAAAAGTGCATAGTCTCATAGTAAAACTAATGTCCACAAGACAACATCACTTCGCTAATACATCATGTGTAGATTGGTTTCATTTTGGTTTTTCGTATGACAAGGGACATCTTCTACATATAGAGGAAAGAAGGTTTCAGCGTCAATGTAGACTATGATATTTTACTCTATGAGCAGTGGACTCCCTGCCACATGGTGTTGTGATGGTTGATTAAAGGGGTTTTTCAGGACCCAAACCCACCTTAATTACACATAGCACACCTGTAGGAGAAAGTTTGCAATATAGTATCATTCTAAAATTGAGTGGATTATCCTCCTGTCACATGATGCTCCTCTTCTGAAAATCCAACTTCTGCTGGCATCAGGTTCTATATCAGGTTTCTGACCTGGTCTATGGATAGTATGTCACTCTCACTGTGGACACAGCCTGAACTAATCCTTTCCCTGGCGCATGCACAGATGAGGTGGATTTAGGAGTTTGTGCATGTGCCAGGGACAATAATAGTTCTGGCTGCATCCACAACACCTCAATGAGATCCCCATCCATTGACTGGACCAAAAACCTGGAAAAAGATGTGACTTCAGTAGGAGCAAGATTTTCAGAAGAGGAGCATCACCTGACTGGGTTCCCCAGCAGTAGATCCACACATCCTCAGCATACAAATTATAGTTAAAACCTTTTTCCATAGGCGAGATATGAGTAAATACAGAGTGTTTACGGGGCCTGTTGGGTCCGAAAAAACCCTTTAACATTAATGCCACAATGGAACTAATTATGGAGACACAGCCAGATGCAAAATATTCTATGTAGTAGCCAGTACATCATCACTGTTTCTTATTAAAATAGGAAGCATTGTCTTGAGAAACCTGGGAAACACGGAAGCACCAGATCAGAGGAACCAGAACAATCACTCATTTCACCAAGCACAAAGAAGTCAGTCTCATGGGTCTAGTCATCAGAAAAATAACCGAATATAAAGATCCACAATAACTATTAAGCACAAACAGAAAAAAGGTTGACAGCTTCCCAGCACCAGGCAGTGTCTAGCTGTTACAATACAAACACTTGGGGGGGAAAAAGCAGGTAAGAGATGACAGAACTCCCTTCGACAACAACCCTAGCTGGAAAAATATATCTCAGATGCAGACATGTTGGAGTATTTCTGAACAACAGATAGGATATCCTAATAGATCAGACCAGACAATGGGTTCTGTCTTTGGGAGACCCTCGGGAGCTCATCACAGGATACACACGTGCTCACATCCGGCTTGATGAGCTCTGCTCATTGACAGAGATGCAGTAAGCCCACTTCCAATTGCAAGCATTAGCCGAGAATACATTTATCATAGTCTCAAGGGACTTTTACTGGTCTGGAGACAATCAAGTATAGGGCTCTCTACCAGCAATGCTATATTTCCCTCTGATTAATATTAAAAAACCTTTATATATACACACATATATATCATATACACATGTATACTCTATATAGATATGCTTCCAGAGTAATTAGAGCTGTATACTATCTTGTTTTGCAATGTAAACGGTGAATCAGGGCAGAAATCTGAAATAGTTTGAAATGTAAATGGTTACATCTACTGGTTCTGTGCCACCATTATCCCAGAAGCCAGTCTGAGCCTTTGCGCCCAATTATATAATATGCCAGATTGCTACCCATCAGTGATAACCGCATGTACTGGCTACACTTGTTTTGTAGTGGGCCATTTGGCTGTAATTTGGATGTGTCACACGTCTGTTCCACTTCAGATTACGGCAGGAAGGGAAACATCTGTGTTTAAACACAAATGGTCAGAGCTGACAGACGTATGCACAAATCATGTCTGACACAGAATTCCTATTTATACAATTGTATCACAGATTTCAGCTTGATGGTGGCAAAAGGAAAAAAAAAAAAAGGTTTTGCAGTAACAATCGTAAAAGCACATCTAACAATTGGTGGAAATGTCTAGTGTAGCTGAAAAACAGCGGTGAACTTTCAAAACAAAAACAGGTTGACACGCCCGAATTTACAGTTTAAAGAGTTAGATCCATGAATAAGCACATGAAAATGGATAATAAGGCGGCATGACTGGTACTATGCGGGTCTGAAGTGGCAGAAAACAGTGACAAGTCCAACTTGGCAGCTTTTGAGACAAGTTCATAAACAATGGCTTCTATGACATATAGTCTTCTTCATCCTTACATGTTGAGTAGGTTTTATATGTAAGGATGTCATATTGTAAAGGTCAATCATTTTTTGGGGACACATAGACAAATATAGTAAACTTGCTTAAAATACTGTACATTACTTTGTAGGCAAACAGGTATCTCCCAATAAAGAGAACCATCCTGCCAGTACCACCTATTGAAAGATGGTTGTTTTTCTTGGGAGATACCTCTATTTGGTTCCCATGGAGCATTGCCAATAAGTCTCCATATCCTGGAGTACTTCCGGTAAGTCTCCATACAGGACTGGGCAGCACCCTGCCTAAGCCACTTCCAAGGTATCACACTGAGCAAGCGAGAATCCTACTCCATACTGACCAGGGACAATCACCCTGATATAACTGTCTATGGATGAATATATAGCCTGGATATATTCCCTTGTCAAATCCCAAGGCTTGTTGGTAAGTTGGATCTTGACTCATAGGGAGCCACTTCCAATAGGTGGCGCTGGCGAGATGGTTCTCTTTCTTGGGAAATAACTCTTTGCATATTGGTTTCCCATGGACCATTGCCCATAAGTCTCCATAGAAGACTGGTCTCTTTAAGGAGATTACTTGAAAATTGAAACCCACGACCCAATGCTAATAACTCAGCAACAGGCCACCCAAAGGTATGCCACAGATGTGGTACAGTATTGGAGACTGACACTCCGCTATCCAAAAGATGACGCTCTTACCTGATGACAACAGGCTTCCACTGCTTCCACTGATGATTTTCCCTTTACTTCCCATATTTGCAAGTTTTGAAGTCTTCAACGTTCCAGTCTCCGTTAGGTCTATAGCAATCTCACTCAGGCTTCTTGCAGCATGTATTTTGGACTGTTGGATGAGATATCATAGACATATCCTATTATTACTGTAGCTCTTGTTTGAACATGAAATTTTTTCTTAATGTATTACACAAAAATGTCAGTTTCTAAAGGATTATGACAAATCACGTGCAATACAACCAGTAACTGTGGAAAGACTACGCGAACATGCCCGGGCAGACATTGTTATAAATGCAGGCCCAACTATAACTCTCAGCAGATTTTTCAAGGTAAGTACTGTCTCGTGAGAAAAGTCTTAATAATATTATATAACAAAAATAGGTTTGGTTTAAGATTAAAGGGGCTCACCCAAAAACACTTATGACTGCTAGGACTCATATGGTCACCAGAATGGGTGTCCCCATTCCTGGTTGAATGAAGCAGTAGTCACTCATTAACTGGCTATTGGATAGACAGAGATAGCTGAGTATGGAGTTTGTCTATCCCCATTAGTCCTATAGACAGTGAGTGAAGTGGTAGTGCACACGTGTGACTCCCTTGGTTCAAACTGTGGACTTGGGACCCACATTGGTGAGCCAATTTGTCAGACCTCCTGCAATCATACATTTACCATTCATCTTTGGATAGCTGATAGCTGTTGTTTGAGAGCCAACCCCTTTAAGTCTTATTACCACTTCCTTGACCTTCGCTCAGGACCAAATTCATCTTTGAAGGCCTAAGGGCTCATGCACACAGCCATAGTTTTAGTCCACATCCGATCCACATATTTGCGGACCCATTCATCTGAATGGGGCCAAAAAAGATGCAGGCAGCTCTCGGCCGGTATCTGTGTTCATGAGCCCTAAATCTGAGGTCAGTGTGGTTGCTAGGACATTCTGCTGGACAATCTCATTGAAAAAAATCTGCAGCTGTTACTTAGTGTATCCAGTGTAACCTTTGTGTCTTAGATTTCGTAAAGGTCAAATCTGGATTAACACTGCTGACAGAATAGTGAAGAAAAGTGAAAAAAGCTAGGAAACAGTTACATTCCCCATCTTAGCCTGCTTTATTAATCAGATTTTTCTGAATTTTTCCTATCAATTTTTGGCCCTGAGACAAGCTCTCCAGTACTGTAGTGGGAAGATTTTTGTGTGTAGACATGCTTGCTATAAAGAGATGAGATGTGAACGCAGCACTCTAGCAGAATCAGTGATTGCTTATAGAGAGCTGATATCAGGAGATGACTTATGAAAAATGAGGAAGTACAGTAAATGGAAGAGTTTCCCGCTTCATGACATTTGCTATACACCCACATGCTATCAGTGTGATTGATTGCTCAAGAGTGAACTAGTCACATCTCTGACATTTCATCACTCCCCATACCCGTTTTTTCAAAGAAATGCCTGCAAGCAGCTCTGAAAACTTTGAAGTGGTTCTTGGTCAAAACCCAGGCCTCAAATTCTAGGGCACCCACACAGATCCTATCATTCAATAGAGCCAATGTTTCCCATGATTTCTGGAACTTATTAAACAGCTCTGGATAGATTTATCCAAATCATACAACATGTTGTAATTTGAGACACAACATATACTGTGTTACTCTATTGTACAAAATTATTTAAAAAAATGTTGGCAAGTATGCAATAGTTCCTACAGGGGCATTCTGGTTTCATGATATTTATGACCTATCCTGAGGACAGGTCCTCAGTATCAGATTAGTGGAGGTCCAACTCTCAGAATCCCTGTCGATCAGCTGTTTGAGGAGGCTAGTGTGAGAACTGCGTCCTAGTCAAAGTCTACTTGCACGCCACATTGTAGTGGTGACGCAGAGTAATTACACTGGACCACCACTACAATGTAGACGGCGTGTAGGCAAAGACTGAAGTGGACACTGCTCTCATATTAGTGCTGCTGATTTACAGGGGTCCCCAGGATCAGGCCTGCACCAACCGGAAATTGATGACCTATTCTGAGGATAGGCCATCAATTTCATGAAAGCGGAATTGCCCTTTAACTGCCTTAGAGGACTTCTGCTTCTCAGCTATCTGAGTAGTCATTATACAACACACAAAAGTGATGTCCCATGTGTATCCTGCTAACTACTTTAAATGGAGCTGCTGAAGATCCACAAGGCCTTACGCATCTGATCAATATCTGCTGAACATGCCTATTTCAACTGACCAAATGATGTGTAGTAGGGCCCAAAACTGTCTCCCAATGTTGAGAAAAGAAGCTACAGTATCAAATGCTATGTCCAAACTTACTCAGTATAAAGTGGGATTTAAAAACCAGACAATGGGGCAGATTTATGAAACCATGGTTAGCCCAATGGAACATGGATGTCCAAAACATTGGCACCATATCAGTTGGTTTAAAGAGGTCTTGGCAGCATGAAAGTGCGAAATAATCTGCAGGCATCATGTCATAGAGCAGGAGGAGCTGAGCAGATAGATATATAGCTTTATTGGAAAATATTCAGTATAACTTGTATTTTATACATTTAAGTTCCTGCTCAATCTGGACTTTGAAGTCCAGGAGGCGGTCCTATCAGTGATTGATAGCTATCTCTGTATACACAGTCAGAGGGAAGGCTGTCATCACTGATAGGACCATCTCCTTGACTTCAAAGCCCAGAATGAGCAGGAACTTAAATGTATAAAATACAAGTTATACTGAATCTTTTTCCAATAAAACTATATATCAATCTGCTCAGCTCCTCCTGCTCTATAACATGCAGCCTGCAGCTCAGACGCCCTGTTCAATGTGACAGTTTCCCTTGAAAGAGACATCCATCCATGTGCCAGCACAAAATATGTCTGCTAGGTGTGTGTACAGTGAATAAAATAGGAACGGATCCACTTTTCGTAAAATGCTTTACATTACAGTTCCATTATAAGCAATGTGTAGTATTTTATTTGACATTTCCAGTACAGGACAGACAAGTAGGAGTAAGTGGCAGCTTGACATAACTGGAATAGTTCAGTAATTGAGCTCTAGCTCCTAGCATGGGGAGAGAATGTATGTGACTTCCTGCATACACGTGCTAGTGGTATGGTCATCGATCAATAGCTATACTTGGGTTTAATCAGGCGACTGGTAAAAAAAAAAAGATAAGCTATTAGAATTTAGGAGGGCAAATGGTTCCATAAATGATGTCCCCACGAGGCCGGGACATGACAGGAAACATTTAGAAGAACCATCCAATGGAATGATATTGACTGGATGTTAATGGATGCCATCATCTCAGAAGACTGATTCATACTTGACCTTGTGTTCCTCACATGATGTCACGGCTCCTAGACAGGAAACTAATCAGCCCCCCTATAAACCACGGCACGAGGCGCTTACCTTGCTTTGTTTCCTATCCAGATAGAATTGGTGTTGGCTAATGGCCATAGCCCAGATGGACTTTATGAGAGCAGGACATGCGTACCACGTGTGCACAGCAATCCCGCCATGTCCAAATGTCCTCCTGGTAACAGATGCCCTGCACAAAGAGAAATGAGCTGTGATTTCCTCTGGACACATCAGAAAGACATAAGCGCAGGACGTATAAATCAGCTTACATCCTGCAGCCCATGACAGGCAAGTAATCGGTTGGCTCCCTGGCTGCCATTAACCCCTGTTCATCGGAGAAGAAACTGGTGGCATCAGGTACACATAACCACAAGAAAATGTTCATACTGTACATAATCCATAAAACATTTAACATTCACCTACTACAAGACTAACTGGTTGTGCCAACAGTAATTATGAGCAAAAATGTAAATTATAATACCTACGAAAAGACCTGTCACCTCTCCTGACACATCTGTTTTAGTACCTACTTCCCCATAAAATAATAATGCTGGAGCATCAAGTGTGTCCCTGCACATTCTACCACTGACAGCACCAACTGGACGGTATCAGAGTGTGCAGTGACACACCCTTAACTGGTAACACCTAGTTATACCTTTATTTGTAATCTTCCAATAGGAATAATAGAGGAATGACACAAAATAGAGTCATAAGATGCTCCAGAATTGTCATTTTGACACGGAATACGATTATTTACTAAAACAGACATGGCAGGAGCGGTGACAGGTTGTCTCTGATTCATTATAATGGCATCATTGTGGAATACACTACAGCACTCAATGCCCCATCATGGTAGGCAAGACACATGATATGTGCTCTGACTGTCAGCTGCCTGGAAATGTTCAAGATTTGCTGTCAGCACTAACATAAACAGTATTCACATTGTTCCACGCAGACAATGTGATTGGTCGCCCGTGGAATTAGTATTTAGCAAGCAAAAACAGTTCCATGTGGCTCGGGGGGCATGCGACGGATCACGTGTATATACAATATAACGCTGGCCTGGTATGAGCACCAATCAGACGCAGGCAGCTTTGGTGCCTACGATTCGTGAAGGACTACAAGTCCCAGCATTCCTTAGGTTATATTTCCACAGTACACATGGGCAGGCCTATACTGAGCATTCCTGTCAGGAGAAGTTGGATACTGTTACACCTATTAAACTGACATAGATATGACTATAATCACAGACAGGTCTTACTAATAGCTGTCTAACCTGATGTAGATGGAACCGGTTATTGTAGACAGCTTGTACATATGACAGGACAACAAATTTGGCAAAAGGAGGAAACAGCGGAGAATTTGTAAAGGCGCCAGCCTCGGGGTGAAATGAAACCAGGTGAAGGATTTGTGTAGAAGAATCAAACCCTAGACTGCCGTATAAAAAATACGCCAGACATGACTCTGCATAAGTAGGAGCTACAACTACGCAGCAGTGTGACAGCTATTGTCAATGGAAACCTGGCAGAGGTTCAGACTGTCAGTTAAAAGTAATAGCATTTTATTTAAAATATCTATTCATTCAGCTCTGGCTTATATGGCTCTGTTCACACTCGATCATGGCTCCCTACCATTGGACTCCTGTTGCCCATGTTGGGTAGAATTCTGCAGTTTTCTGTGCTAGTCTACCAAGAAATTGACACCTAATTGCTACGTACAGTAGAAGTCCATGGTATACTTTTAAAATGTAGCCCATAATGCCAGTTTTAACAAATTCATTCATGGTACATAGCAAAGGGGGTGACCCATGACAGGAAATGACTCTGAGGAAGATTTATCAAACTGGTGTAAAGTAGAACTGGCATAGTTGCCCATAGCAACCAATCAGATTCCACCTTTCATTTATCACAGCTCCTTTGAAAAATGAAAGATGGAATCTGATTGGTTGCTATGGGAAAATAAACCAGTTCTACTTTACAACAGTTTGATAAATCTCCCCCTCTGTCTCCCTAAGCGCCTATTAGAGATGAATTACACTCCTACTCCTCATTAAATCTTCCTCTTTGGGGAAGATTTATCAAACTGGTGTAAAGGGAAACTGGCTTAGTTGCCCATAGCAACAAATCAGATTCCTCCTTTCATTTTCCAAAGGAGCTCTGAAAAATTAAAGGTGGAATCTGATTGGTTGGTATGGGCAAGCCAGTTCTACTTTACACCAGTTTGATAAATCTCCCCCTTTGTGTGATTCTTTTTAATGCAAAGTTGAGACCTGCAGCAAAACACATCAAATCTGCACTAGAAAATACAGGTAGCACAGTCCACAAGTGTGAATGAGGCCTAAGACAGTGGAAGGACCAACTACTGTAAGCCCATATTATGGACTAGTGTCCTGGTCCTAACGAAGGTCTACTGACTGGAACTCATGGCATCATGATCCCTATGACACTGTGTGGTTAGGTCAGGAAACACGTTCATAATATGGGTGTTAAAATGTGCCTCTAATAAGCACATATCAAACTGGTCTTGGAGTGTATTAACACGAGGCAGATTTGTTGAGAGGAATTTCTGTGATTGAAAATCCGTCCCGCAAATGGATTTCTGTTCTGCAACATGCACTTAGATTTCTGCCTGTCCCATTCCGATGAATGGAACAAATCTGCCATGTGTGAACATACTCTTAGAACTTGGAGTACAGCACCAACACTCCGGCCAAAACTGAATTTCCACAGAATAAAAAAAAAAAAAATTCACGTGGTCACTGTATGTGCGATGTGCCAGTACCACAGCCTGGTTTACTGGGTTGTCACTCAGAGTATAAGGATATTCAGTAGTGTGCGATCTCACTAGTGCAGTTTTATGCCTAGAACAGGGATCAGCAACCTCTAGCACTCCATTGTTTCAGGAACTACAACTCCCAGAATGCTTCATTCACTTCTATAACTGCCAAACATGTTTGTATGCTGGGAGTTGTAGTTTCTCAGCAGCTGGAGTGCCGAAGGTTGCTGATCCCTGGCCTAGAAATTGGGGCTAACATTCTGCTTTCCTTGGAAGCAGCAAAAAGTACAGCAGTGGCTACAAGGACATGCAGGTCTATGCAGGACAGTCGCACATCCACCACATGCGATCACACCTCAGAATCCAGATTTACTAAGTTAGTATAAAAAGTGCATAATAAATCACTGTGACAGTCATAAAATGGGTGTTAAGTGACAGCTAATAAAGAGCTAGAAGGGAGGTGGTGGATCCCTGCCCTGTGCAGTCACTTTTACTCCAGGAGCAGAGGTTACGTGCTCTGTAGTCCACACTAAGGCTCCCGCACGCCACTTTGTTTGCTATAGCAAACTAGATCAATTATTAGCACATTCCTCTGACAAGTACCAGAATACCGTAAAATCACACTGCATATACCAGTCAGTCACTACTGCAATTATCTCACCAACGCAGAATCCTAAGTCATGCAAAAAACATAAAAACCTAAATGCTTAAGACAGAAAAGAAAGTGCAACTTACCTGCGAGGATCATGAACTTCCACTGAGAACTTCTTTTCTCTGAAGTAGAGGTTTTCCAATTGTCTCCATTGAAAGATCTAGACAAGAGCACAGCTGGAATCAGTCACCATCTACAATCAGAACTATCCCCCAAAAATCACAGCTCCTCCAAGACTCCTCAGCATGGACTACAGACACCCGCTTTGTATCCTTGAAGTAGCAGAGCACACTATTATCTGTTGGTTCCTTTTGTGTAATTTGCAACTCCTAGAGTCGTGATTTCCCTACACGCCTGGAGTAAGAACTGGCAGGAGAGGAAAAAAAGAAGTCCTGGGAGCAAGCAGTAGCCATCTGTGAGAGCAGCTTCCTCCTTTCACAGTGGTGGAATGGCAAGGAATTCAAATTCCCCTGCCTCCCATTGGAACAGCCACTTCCTGCCCACTAAATGTGTAATAGTCCCTGACAAGCACTCTAGCTTGAAACAGCTTCTAAAAACCCAGCAGAGGGCGGGGGCCGAGGGCTGACCTTAATTCAAGGCAAGGCAACATGAGATAACAATGTGAGCTTGTAAAAGCCTCTCGAAATATTCACTCAGCACAGCTTTTTCTGAAGATGCTGGTAGAAAGCAAGCAGGGAAAGGGCTGGGGGGGTAAAAGTTTAAAGGTGGTAGGTTAATGTGACCCTGGTGCTGCTTCCATGTGAAATGGTTAAGCTTGTATTTGTAGTTCATGTGTTTAGGCAGGTAACATGTGACTTTTCCCCCAGTACATTAAACAAATGATCATCCTGATAGTTGCCCACTATAAATTCATAAAAAGATCAGCAAACGATTGTTCAGCGTTAATCTAAGTGGATTGTGCCTTCATAACGATTGGCATTATGGGTGGTGCTCATAAATATACATACCCCTCATAGTGAAATCTACAATGTATTGGCTTGCCTAGAACGCGGCTCTAAGGAAAACCATGAGGAATGAGAATGCTGCCAGGGAGAGAACTTCCCCAAAATAATGGGGGTCATTTACTGACTGCGCTATGCCAATTTATGGCATATAAAAAGTCTGAAGGCCCCATTTTGCGCTGTCCTCTACACTTTTGAGTGGTGAGGGAGTGTCTGGGGTGTATCGGGGGCTGGGCTTGGGCCAGGACATTTGGACCAATACATTTACAAACTTTTACACCTGGAAACAGTGTAAAAGCAGAGTTAAACTACTCCAGTAGGGGCTGGAGTAGTTTTTACTTCAGGCGCACAGACTGCTGAAGGAGCACCCCGTCATAAATGAGCCGTCTACTATGGCAGTGCAGGGGGGAATCTAAGACCAGAGTAAGACCTCATCTTTTATGAGATCATACCATTCTCCTCATCAGGATGGTGTTATATACTGATGAAGAGACCAGTACGAACTCGTAATGCGTTGGTCATTGTTCTACCTCCTGAAGTTATTGGAACATGACATTGGACCTTTTGGAGTCTTTTCCTCCAGCAGAGCTGTCATAAGTGATGCTTTATTGTTTCTATAAGGGCTCATGCATTTGACCGTTTCAGTTTTGAGGTCTGCAAATCATGAATCTGCAAAACACCAATACAGGTCAAGTGGATGCCACCATTTCTTTTTCTATCTTCTGCACAAAATGGACAAGTATAGGACATGTTCTATCTTTTTGTGAGGCGGTGGATATGGATGCAGATAGCACTCAGGGTGCTGTTTGCATCTTTTGCGGCGCCTTTGAAATTAATAAGTCCGCCTCTAATCCGCAATAAAAAGGAGAGTGCCACAGTGGCAGGAGCAGAAACTGTCGTCAGTTATAGCTCAAGTCTACACCAACTTCTTGATTTGAGTTTCTGGTGTATCTATTAATAAATTAGGCGCATCATACTCCAGTGAACAGGAAATCAAGACTAACGTAGGAAAGCCAGTCTTGATAAATCTCCACCTATATGTTCAGAGATATTGTGAGTTCAACACTAAAAGGTGAGTAAGCTCATTTAATGGGAAGCAGTACAATGGTCACTAGGAGATCGCCTTATGCTGTGCCGTGTTGTCTTTTTTCAATACAGTTTTAATAACGTATCATTGGCATTTCTATATACAAATACAGCCTATGATGATAAGATAAGAATCCTCCTACCGCTGATTGATGGAGACAATATTAGTAGATTGTCATAACACAGAATGGTTACCCTGGTAAAATCTCCCTATCTCTTCCTGTTATTGTCTCAACAGTAGGTGTCGAGACACAGGGAGCGGGATCCACCGCTCAGGGCACGGCGAACAATCCATTTCCTGTTTAGTCAACAGAATTAATGCACATAAGGCCCAAGTCAAGCTGGATGGGAGACAAAGGGGGATACTTTTACCAAGTCCACTTTGGTCCATGTTTACTAAGCAGAGCTGTGGGATGAGTAGTAGAGTCACTATACAGTTAAAGCCTCTGATGGAATTCAATCCATTTGTGTTAAGGTACCTTCACACACGGCAGATTTATTGCACACATTTTTGCAAATGAAAATCACACGAGCATAATCTGGATGATTTTTCCGTCTTTATTACTCCCCTGTGTTACAGCCTGCCTGGCCCTAGTAAACTTTGATGCTGAGAGTTTGGGCCAGTTAAACCCGCAGTCAGGCCATAATACATGGGAGTTACATGGACAGAATATACGTCCAGATTATGCTTGTGTGAATGCCGCCTTACATTCATCTGAATCGGGTTATTTTGGCGGCATGGATTTCTGCAAGCCCCATTCAGATAAACGTAATGGCTTTTCAGTCACAGAAATTTCTGCAACATGTAGGACAATCCTTTTAGGTACTGTGCAAAGCTGGGTGGCCATGCTTAAGAGCTCATGCACACGGCCTTTGTTGGCCGCTGCCCATATTGTGGGCCATGAACAGCAGGTACGCAATATAAGGGCACCGGTCGTTTGTGTACCGCATCACGGATGTGGACCCATTCAGACCCATGCGGTGCGGAACGGGGACACGGAACCCCGCGGAAGCACTACACAGTGCTTCTGTGAGTTTTCTGTCCGTGCCTCCACACCACAAAAAAGTACTGCATGGCACTACTTTTTTGCGGTGCGGACCGTCAGATGCGAATCGTGGACCCCATTAAAGTGAATTGGTCCGTGTCCGCAGATGGTGCCCATGCATTGCGGACTGCAATTTGCGGTCCACAGCAAGGGCAACACGGTCGTGTGCATGAGCCTTAATACGGACACAGTTATGGTTGCTTACAATTGTTGTCAACTAGGGAAATCTAGCACCAAGAAAGCTTCTAACCAGGCAAATAGAATATTAAAAAAAGAAAAAAATTAGTCAAGGAGTTTGTCCCTGATGAAATGCACACCTCTCCTCCTTGAACTTGTGCATCCACTAAAAATAGTGCTGAGATGTTCTTCTCCCAGTATTGGATCAGTGAATGTTCTGCACATTGTTACATTGAATTTCTAAAAAACAGGACAAAGGAAGGCTGACAAGTAAGGATCTGGAAGCGGTCCAGATTCCTCTGACTTGAAGGCAAGCAGAACGTCAACTGACTGTTTTCAAAATGCCACAACAAGCTGAATGCGAAAGCTTTGTGCCAGCTTGAAAATCTAGTCTACAGTTGAATTCTGTAGACTAAAACTTATAAGCCTCCAGGGGTGGACTTAGAACTTAAAGTGGCCCTGGAAAAAATATAAAAAGTGGCCCCGTTTTGTAACTGGGTCCAAATTGATAGATGGCAGGGCCAACACAAGGAGGCAGGGCTAGTACATTATACCACCCAAAAGAGCCAAATACCACAGTCCATCACAAAATACTGTCAGCAGCACAAAATACATCCCCAAAAACTTAACCTGGCCAGGTGGGGCTTCACTGCTCCAGCTCACCAGGAAATTTCCCTGTAAGGTCTATGACCAATCCACGTAATGCAATCCATGTAAACCTCCGTATTTCTCACATGGTCACAGTAACATATGCAGGAAATATTATTTGAAGTGTTGATCAGTGGGATCTTTAGTCAGTCTGAACTTTGGGATTTGATGAAGCCTGAGTATCAAAATCAAGGACACTATGTTGGGGATACCTGGAAATGTGGTCTTGGTTAGGGCAAATGTCTTACCATAGTGTCTCCCTGATAGAATTTCCCAGAAAGTATATGTAAGCTATATTACATTTATGTTACAGATGCCAGATATTGGATATATTATGCTCGTCTTCTCAGCAGCCACTGCAAGTGAAGTGGGTGTCCAGAATCAGGCATACCTGTAATGTATTCTCAACTTCTGCCAAGTCAGAACTTTACATTTCTACCTGCTCTGGTTAATCGAGCATGCATTGGGCCATATGTATGAAAACAAGTACAGCCCAACCCTGGAGGTGTAGGTAACAACCTATCTGATCCCTCTTCAGACCTGCTTTCAAAAAATAAAAACTGAAAGTTAATATGGGCTATGTTTCTAGCTCTTGTCTAGTGCCCATAGGTGTACCAGTTTAAAATATTTAGAAAATGTGTATCTGTTGAAAAAGATTCAGTAGAGTCAAAACGTCGCTCTATAATGATGCCTTTTGGTTAAAAAACACATCACATTGCTTTGAACTGAAGGAGAGCTGCAGATCTTTTTTGGATATATATACCTTTGGTGAACTCAAAGGTGAGCAAGCTGTCTGTGAGTAAGCTATGGAGGTAGAAGGGCATTCCCCAGATTAATTAGGGAGCCATTTTATAAATACTGGTTTCTACAACCTGTTCTCAGACAATCCCAGGGTTGGTCATAGGCACAGTTGTATGGAGAACTATAATTTATGGCATTTGTTTTTGGTTGCTAGGATCAATAATATTTATTTTTATTTGTACTCATTTTTGGCAAATTGTTTTTTTATTCTATTTATTTTTTTTAGAAAACTAATGTTGTCCAAACCATACATGCCACATACATGTGAACAGATGATAGAAAATACAACCCAATCAGTGCAAAGTAACTGGAGAACACAAACTAGTCTAGTGGAGAAGTTCCTAAAAGTATTTTGTAATTACATTTAATTCCCAGAAACAACTGGGCAAATTCTTCAGTTCCACTTCAGTTCCAGCCTTGGGGCTTGTCATGACACACCTTGTGATAATGGATTTCTACCCCTGGGAGACCAGAGCAGTTCTGTACAAAAAGGTATGTAGATGCTCCCAGGGAAAACTGCAAGAATTCCTAACCCTAGGAGCCTGGGCAGAATCGGGGAGTTCCATCCCCCTGGGGATAGACGGTTTGGCTCTAATTACAATTCACATGAGCTGTGTGCCAGTCACATCATTCTAGATGTCCAGGGGCTGCTCATTAGGAGTACTGTTATTAGTTATAAGGGTATGGCTACACAGTCAGGTTTCTAGATGAAGTTTTGGAAGCCAAAATCTGAAGTGAATAATAACAGGAGAGAACGTATAAAGGACAGATCTGACTTCCTCTTTTTTTAATTCACTCTTGGTTTTGGCTTCTAAAACTACATGGAGAAACCTGACTGTGTGGCTGTACCCTAATTCTATACATTAGCACATTAGTAACGTCCCACATCTTGCAAAGCTTCCAGGCCGTCTTCTGAGCAGCAAGTTTCTCAAGACAAATACGATTTTATCTATCTTCCACAATGTAACAATATAAACACACCGCAGAGTTCTGTATATAGGAAATGAATACATACTGCAAGTGAATATATGCAGAAAAAAACAATGCCCATATATGAGAAAGCACTGTAGGAGGTAGGACTCACGGCAGAATAACATTACCACCCATCAGTTTATGGTATAAATGAAAAGATCCAGATACAGCGCTGCTTAGATGCCAGGATAAGAGACTGTCTGACTCAAAGTTAGTCATTATATCCACAGGCAATGTGCTTCTGCGGCGTCTATTGATTAGTATAGTAAATACCATAGACATCTATTAACTCAATGATTTCGCTCCCATAACAATGCTTATACCAATGTATTAAAAAACAAACCGGTTTTCTGTACAGCCCCATTGGGAGTCATTATTAAGACAGCTGTAAATACACACCTAGTGCGCCTACATTAACAATTGAGTTTGGTGGGGAGCGGCATGAGTCAATGTAGAGATGTATTTGTCAGGCTTTGAGGATGAAAGTATAAAAGCTTTATGAACCCGGCTGGTGCACAGTTTACACTCTGACTCAATACTGCACAGCAGGCATACGCCAAGAGGGCATACCTCACTGTCTGGTAGTCTGGAGTCCAGATAGAAATAATCCCTTTATAACAATATGGATGTGGTGGTCCATACACATAAGATATTTGGCTGACATCTCCCCCTACCTAAACATAAACTTGTATAATTGGCTTGGGTGAGAATGCATCTTAATTTCAATGGGGAAAGAGAGACAACTTGCTGCCAGACCTCTCTGTTAACAGCTTATCTCCCAGCAGAACAAATGGATTGGGCATGTAAAAACCAATATGACCAATCCTGATCCCCCCTGACATCTGCCTTTAGGGGAAGATGTTAGATTATTGATGGATCCACCAGGATTGGAATTGATCTGCTGATACTAACCTGATGGGAGAGGTAGCCTTACACTTGAATCACACAATAGATCCATTCACTATGTGGGCATAATATTCAACACAATGGTTCCTTTTCTATAGGAATGCTTATAGCAATATCATTAAAAAACACAGAACCTGTTCTCAGCGCAGCCCCATTGGGAGTTACTATTAAGACAACTAATACACACCTAGCCTGCCTACATCAACAATCAAGTTCTGTGAGGAGAAGCGTGGAATCATTTGGCTGTGCATTTGTCAGGGTTTGAGGTTTAAAGTATAAAAACTTTATGAGAGAGCTTCCCCCACCTCTCCCCGACAACCTCAACGGGGGGGGGGGGGGGGGGGAGGCAGATGTGGGGGCGGGGGAGAGCTCCCTTCTTCAATATACTGGACTCAATCTATATGTCCGGTGTATTCTTTGATCGCTCCTCTTGGCCAAACTGCGGATCTGTCCCCATACTATACTGTACTTACATAGATCAGCAAAGTCTGATCATCTGCTTTAAAGGGAGTCTGTCACCTACTTTATGCATATTTAACTGTTGTCATTGCCCTGTAGGTGATATAAACAGTTAACAGATTGTATTTTTCTTTCTATTTTCTGTGTATCTGATGTTGAAAAAACAAAGGCGTTCCCCACTGATGGAAGTGCCCATGCACTGGATGGAGAATGCCATTGATCTCTCCTCCCATGTTTCACTGTAAGACACCCCAGTGTCCTTACGTCACTGACTCTGCTTGGTTCACTGCCGGGCCAGCTGTGCCCACTGTGCCCAATGTGGTCAGCGGCATTACTGAACTGCACATGCCTGGGCCTGGGAGTGAAGAAAGCTGGCATGGAATTTCAGGGAGCAGAGTCAGTGACGTGAGAACACTGGGCCGTCTCACAGTGAGACGTAGGAGGAGAGATCAATGGCAGTCTCTGGAGGGTATGGGCACTTGCATCAGTGGCAACTGCCCTGGGCTCTTGCAAGTCATTAGCAGATATCATGAAACAAGTTTTTTTTCAAAATCAGAAAACAGAATGATACGATCTATTAACTGTTTATATCAACTATAGGGCAATGATGACAATTTAATATGTGTAAAGTAGGTGACACACCAGTTTGAAACTCTTCTATATCGTTTCTCCATTACTTTATTTTGCTAGTTTGATCTTTATTGAATGGAAATCTAATATCTTGCAACTTCCTATGTCTTTTTGATAAGCCAATACATTGAATATTATCTCCAATATTCCAAAAGATGTTGCTTGTATTTAATTTTAAATTAATTCTAGTAATTCTTGTTCTCTCTGGATGGTGCTGTTCCATGTAACTAGTAAAATATGTGTTTCTGCATGTAATGATAGATACATACATACAGTACAGAGGATTCTGTGCTATGATTATATTCTAGAATTCTGGACTGTAAGTAATATATATTCAGGCGGGAAATACTATATCATATCCCAACACAATGTAAGAAATGTTAGGAACATGGTTCAGGTCCTAGTCCTGTATTTGATTTCCTGGTGGTCCAGCCTATTGTTCTCCCCAGACATTAATCACTCCGCTCTGAGCCCACATAGACATGCAATAAATGATGTGGTCTCAGCCCACTACTTATTAAATTCCACCCAAATCATGCAAATGTCTCAAAATAATAATAAAGGAAATACATAACGTGTGTCCAGTGAGCCATTGATATCCTGTTTAGTTGCCACAGTCGGTCTCCCTTTGTAATCTGGCCTGCTAATGTAACCAATCTGTTCCCCTCAATGAAGGCCTCATCTATCAAACCACATACTGTCTGAGTGCTAGCATTGATTTATTAATTCAGCGGCAGATGCAAATCCTGACACCAGTCTGACCCTTTTGTTCAGAAAACCAATTCCTTTGCTTTTACCTTGTTTTTTTTAAAGCTAATCTTGGTGGAAACCAATAATGTGTCATCTGACATGTCTTAAGCTATGCGTGCAAATTTTCAAGATATTGGAACAATCTGCTCACGTGTATTATCAACTAGGTAAACCGCCTCCTTCAGAAACCAATGGTTTTCTAGTTGTGACATACAAGTACAAAGTATAATTTACTGTTTTTCTGTCATCTCCACCAAACTATCTTACATTCCAATTGCAAAGTCAGTGAGTTTGGGAGCTCCAGGGTATCTTGAGAGTCATGCAGGTCAAAAAACACCTACAGCCATTTCTGCTTATTTCTAGCAGAGTCATAACCAGCGGAGCCAGTGGAACTACAGAGTTGCAATCTGACCATTGACTTTAATGGACAAACATATACATAAAGAGTATCGTCAGGTTCTCACCGTCCCCTCTACCAATAGGAATGTATATATCATTGCGTAGCAATAGGGGAAGCAGGGGAAGCGGCTGCTTTGGGGCCCAGACTCACAAGGGGCCCTCTCAGGAGGAATACTAAAAGATTTTATTGTCAGGCCCCCCTCAACAGTATTATACAATGACATTATATACAGTATATACGTGTAGAAAACGGACGGAGCGGCTGCTGGGCCTCGTCTGAGAGAACAGTTTTGACCAGCCACAGGAGTGGGGGATGCGTGAGTTGGGGGTTGCAAAAAAGTTGCTGAGGGGGGGCCCCCGTCTAAAATTTGCTGTGGGGCCCGGTCAGTTGTAGTTACGCCACTGGTATAAATGATAGACTATCTCAATTGTATAGGCATAGAATTACATTAAATGGGTTGTCTCACTTCAGCAAGTGGCATTTATCATGTAGAGAAAGTTATTACAGGGCAATTACTAATGTATTGTCAATGTCCATATTGCTTCCTTTGCTGGCTAGATCCATGTTTCCATCACATTACAAACTACTCGTTTCCATGGTTATGACTACTATGTAATCCATCAGTGGTGCCACTGCTTGCACACTATAGGAAAAAGTGCTGGCCTCTCTGGTGGCCGGGACTATGATAGCACACTTAGGCTGGCAAGCTATATAAAGCTATTATAAATTCACGAATGAATGGCCAAACCTTATTCTGTCTATATAAGAACTATTACATGTGTAAATTCCCCGCCCCCCCCCTTCAGTAGCAGCAAGGCCTGTGGAAAAAGATCTATACTTACCTGCTCCCCCCAATCTGCTCGGGCTCAGTGGATCCTGAGCTGTCTTCACTGGACTTCCGGTCGCTGCATGTTAACTTCCCGCACAGATAGCATCATGGGTGCCTCCTCAGCCAATGGCTGGCCTCAACGGCAGATCACACCGGGTCATATGCTGCTAGTTGTGGACATTCATTGGCTGCAGCAGTGCACGTGACCTCATGTGCAGGAAGTTTACATGCAGGGACTGAAGTGCACCAAAGTCACAGAGCCTGAACAGAGCAACAGACGGCAGGTAGGTATCTCTCTTCATAGGTCTTGCTCGGGGGCGGTAGGATGCGATTTTTATAAATTTCATCCATGTGCTATGAAATATTCTGCTTCAAAATCCACAAATAACTTGACATGTGGTATGGATTTGAAATCTACAGCATGTCAATATAATGTATGTTGTGGCTATCTGCTGCGGATTTCACTTCTTGAAAAACAGAGGGTAAAACCTATGAAGCATTTCCGCAACAAAAGCCACAGTATTTGGTGTAGATTTTTGGAATACCAGCAGATACGTCATCACTACAGTTTATACTACATGTGGCAGTTCCCTCAGTCAGCACCTCCTAACGCAGGAAATACATGTGCAGTTGCTAATCCGAAAACCAGCGTATCCAGAGGAAACTCTGGCAAACAGGGTGAGAACTTCAAGTAGATGTTCCTCTTATGGGATTTGACCTTGTGGTCTCAGCGCTGTAAGGCTGCAGTGCTAGGCAGTGTCCTCATTTCAATGCAACTAATGTGTTTATTTCCTCCTACACTATGAGCTTCAATGTTAAAAGCAGATTTCTCTAAGACTACGTATGTTACTTGTCTGCGACCGTCTGCCTCCACTAACACCCAACATGGAAGTCTGCCACTGACGCTCTGTTTATCCTTCCGAATAATTAAGAGCTGCTGCAAGAATAACTGTTTATCAGAGGACAGCTTGTACAGTTCAGGATGGTCAGCGACAGGCAAACCACCCACACTTCTATTTCCGAAGGAAGAAAACTTGTCAGGTCAAATCTGAATGAAGAGATATCTTTCAAACCGTTACAAAGGAATAAAAACATGTTTGATTTATTACATTTTTCATTTCGCCAAATTCCCATATTGTGCCAGCAATCTGCTCTGTTCAGAGGAGGTTTCACTGAGAAGAAAACTCCTTGTGGTTAACACACTATGGCTTTCACCCTGCTCTAAAACAAGGAGATCTTTTAATGTATGTTCACACATGGCAGGTTTGTTGCAAACTAGAGATGGGCGAATGGTATCGGTCGGGTCTAAATCAATTTTACTTGAATCAAAAGTGCTCCAATTGACACTATGGCACTCTAAAGTCTACTTGGAGTCATATTTTTCTCATATCTTTTTTTTTTTGTAATTTTTTTTACAGTTTTTTTCTCCCCCTACATTGCAATGACAGCAACAGAAAATAATGTCAGAGTGACACTTACATATAGAGCTATGAATAAACGCATGGCTGATGGTGTTAACATTTAGAAACGCACTGCATTGTCGGATTTGTTATGCTTTTAAAATTTAAAAACGTTCCAGAAATTGTATAAATGTTAGAAAAATTGCAAGTTTTGTTAACAAAATATAGGTCCAATTAAGCCTCCCCTGGCTGCAACCACACTATACACTAGTATTGATGCACTAAACTAAGACTATTTGTGCAGTTATAAATAGTAGAACAATTGCAACAGGTTTTTGGAAAGATAAAGGAACAATTGTATTTGGCAAAATATATGCTTCGGGCGATGCTGGGAAATATGCCTATAAAACACTTATGAACTGTAGAAGCTTTACAACAGGTTTTTGGATAAAAAGGCTCTGTCATGCACAGAAAAAAAAGAGTACTGACACTAACTACCCCAATCTTTTCCCTAATGATAAAACCTGACTTTCTACCTAGTAATTCAGTTTATCTAAATGAATGTATTTTCTTCACAGCCCCTATACTGTACCTGAAAGACCCTAGTATAGCTGGCTTGTGTCTAATTGATGTCTGTCAGAGACATGGCAGACACGTCATATAAGTGGATGAGTTCACCATGGTGTCTGTGCTTCACAGCTAGCATACAGCCAATATCCCCTCTCCTGATTGTCGGTCAGACCAACTTCATAGCCTTACGGGCAAGACCGCCGACCGTGGTCCCACCTATGGTCAAGTGATCCTCCGTCTTTATTCTCCCTGCCCTGTTTCCCTTGCTAGGGTACCGAATTTTAAATGTAAAATGGTGGGTGCTATTTTGGGTGATTCTTCTGAAGCAGATCACCAAAACTTCTGATTCATTTGGAAGAAGAACTTTTGTAAAATTTGTGACGAATCTTATTCTTTTAGAATCAATTTGGTAACCTGTATTGCAGATGTTTCTGTGACTGGAAATCTATGCCATATCTGCATGTTTTTTTGGACAGTTCATTGAGCTGTATAAGACAGTTGCAGATATTTCTACAACAAATCTATGCAAGTCTATGATGTTCTTTCAATGAGGTTTCTGGTGACAGCTGTTAAATTACAGTCTGTAGGGTGAATTTTATATTAAAAGGTTTTTCTGGTAGCAGAATATTGATGTGATGTGTGAGGGTCTGACTCCTAACACCCACACCAATCAGCTGTATGAAGAGGCATCAGCTCTCCGGTGAGCGCTGTGGCCTCTTCTTACATAAAGTCATGTTCATCTGTTATGCAGCCTATTTGCAGCTCAGTTCTATTCAAGTGAATGGGCCTGGGCTTCAATACTAAGCACAACCGCTATACAATGTATGGTCATGCTTGGTTTGCTGTGAGGAGGCATCAGCTCTGCTTCTTTTTCAGGCAGTTTATTAGCAGGGGTGGCAGGAGTCAGACCCCCACTGAATGGATATTGATGATCTATCCATAGGATAGGTAATCAATACTGAACTGCAAAACCTCTTAAATGAACTCTAATGGGGTTATTTATCAATCTGGTGTAAATGGTTGCTATGGGCAACTAAGCCAGTTCTACGTTACACCAGTTTGATAAATACTGTCTGACAACGTGACATACAATTTCTGCATTTTTTTCCTTTGCCACAGTGATTCTGAATAATGCTGCAGATATAATTATAAAATAATTAAAATATAATTATAAAATAATTAAAATATTTTAGAACATAGAAGGCTCAGAAGAATTATCGGATTAAAATGACTGCGGTAAACAATACAAGTGGAACCGTAAACTATTCTTTGTAAAGTGGTTTCCTATTGTAATTACTCAATAGACAGTCATTCAGACTCCCTAATGAATAATCCTGTACTGTGTTCACTTGACAGTGGCTGGATATTTTTAGGGCTCTGACTATAAAAAGCTACTGTTGAACATGGAAGAAAGCAGGACTGTATTAAGAGTTCATGCTGCCCTAAGCACTTTACAGCTGCCCCCTCCATTAATGTGGGCCTGTGCATACCACCCTAACATACACACACAAGATTGTGCTGCCTTTGGTGCCACCCACCCCATTCCCAGGATTATGCTATGCTGTCTAACCCCCCAGGTGTTGCATGGGCGGCCGGTGTCTGCTGCTCCCTTGAGCGGACACAGGTGCCATGTCAGTTACCCTTCTCTCCCAACTGTGCCAGTGGTCCAGACCCACTTCTCCTCTGCCCACCTGCAGTGGCTATGGCTGCTGGCGTCCTATGTTGCGGATGCAGGCCATGGCCTGTCTTTGGGAGTGCATGCTCTCTCTGGCTGTTAAAGGCCAGCACATGTCTCCATCTTCACCAGCCAATAGCTGGCAATCTATGGGTATTTTTATTTTAGGATCCTTTCCCAGTGGGAATGTGTCTGAGCTTTAGGTTATCTAGTTCTAATGAACAATTTAGGTGTGTTTTTCTGCTGTCTGCCCATGTACTGATCTCTGCCTCTTTAAACAACTCTGACCCTCCGCTGCCAATCCTGACTTTAGCCTGTTTACCTTACTGACCCTTGTCTCCTGCTCTAACCTTGGACTTGTTTTAAGGATTTGCACAAACACTGCTGGCGATGACCTCTGCCTGTTTCCAGACTACAAGTATTGCTTGACCTTTTGGTGCCTTGCACTTGTGTCTCTTGACCAGTGGCTCAGTGGGTCAGCTGCTAACTACATTGGGACTATTCTCAAAGGCACACCCTAGTGATTACCCTGCAGCGAAGGCCGGATCATTGTATATGGTTTAAAAAGTGAAAACCAGGATAACGCCCTTAGAACTAGACCAAAGTCAAAATGGTTAGTTGGCACAGTGGTTCCACACCCACTGCTCGTAACACCAGTATTATGCTGTGTGGTATACCCTCCAATATTGTGCAGTGCACCCTTCCAGGGCAGGACACTAACAAACATCAGAAGTGGGCAAATCCTGGGTGTACCTGAACCAATGATTCCACCACTTCTAGGACTAAACAACAATGCCTGCCATTCTGCTCTTTGAACTCCAGTCCCACTCCTCTGCAGTACAGTTAGTAGGCCTCCGGGTACACACGAAATGTCAAAGACAGCCTAATCCTACAGATCAGTGCAGCAGGACTTCGTCAGAGCCTTCTTGCTTCTGACAGTGTGCAGTGGACTGGTGTGGACCACACCTAGTCACCCACTGTCAGATGCCAGTGATTAGGTCCTAATGCGGTGCTCACATGAAAAGCTAGTGGACAGTGGTGAGTATCAGTCTCCACTGACTCACCTCCTCTGAAGACCCTTTTTTAAAATTTTCTTAACTCCAGTCTCCAGGGACATGTTAGCTCCTCCAGTCCTCTCTGGGTTGCTCATATTCAAGCTGGCAGACAGTCAGGCAAGCGAATAACACTGATACCAACTGGCTCTGCCTAAACCAGAGTGAAGGGTGGCTCCTTCTCCTTACTTGTTGGTGCCAGTCTGGTGGTGTTTACTAGCTCTGACTGTGTTCATTGATGGAGCATCAGAAAGCAGGAACTGCTTCCCCACCAATCAGCTTAACACTTAGCACAGCAGAGCAGAGGAGTGAAAGGAAAATTGCTTGTCTATTTCCCTCCTTCTGCTTTGTCAACATACATGTTGGCGACTACCCGTGAGTTTCAAGTAATGTGAGGCACTCCAATTCTAGCACTGCTAATGCCTCCCCGCTGCCCCGCACCATGCCACTATAAACACCCCCACCCCAGAACCTTTGCAAAAGAATACAAAAAGTGGCTGTTTAGCAGTGCCCCCCTGCATGGGGACACCCTAGGCACTGGACCTCCAGTGCCTAGTGGCAAATACAGCCCTGGATGAAAGCACCAAAATTATTTGGTGGTCAGTGTTGTCATCCTCTAGACCTAAGTACAAATAGTCCTAAGGGGTTTCCAGTGATCATAATTGAGGTTGTATCAGTTATACCTTAATTATATGGTTATTATGAATCAGATTGATGGGAATCAACCGATATAGAAGAATAGATAGATCCCATCCATTACATATGAACAGGATAGGATACATATCCCACAGCTAATTGCTCTATATGCAGACTCTCTTGATAATTGTAGTTATTAACTTATTTATGAAACACAGTTGTGGCCATTATAGTTTAGGCGTGCTTTGGTTATCTAATAAGAAATACAGAATACAGATAGTAATGACATTAGTACTAAGTGCTTTCCGCCGTCTGTGGTAGCTGGAAGGAAATCTGACATACTCAGGATTTAATAAGTTCTTCCTGCTAACCACCTATTAAAGTAGCTCATCATTGAAGCCACAGTTTTCATTGACAAAAAAAAACCTTCTCCAGGTTTCTCCAACCTTCTCCAACATTTTTGAACTTTGCTGTCTTGATTTTACAGTATAAAATACAGTAGATCTCTAAATTTCTATTATGATTAAAGGGCTTAAAGGAATTAAGAAAATGAAAATACTTAAATATTACTTTATTATAAATAAATTCCCAAATACCTTCATTAGTTATAATGGCTTGTTTTGTCTGGGGAGCAATCATTAGGAGAAATAACATGGCCGCCGTCCTACTAGTACGCACAAAACCTGTCCTAATCACACAGGAGGACAATTTACTTCACAACACTGAGGTAAAGAGCTGCCTCATCCTCCTCTCTGCTCTGCTTGTCAGGGATTATAATGATCCTGAATACTGTTTAATATGATCTTCCGCTGAATCTCTGTAGGAACAGAGTTCATGAGGAGACATGAAGTACAGAGAGGAGGTGGGGCTGTGGCTGTGTGTTTAGGACAGGTTTTGTGTGTACTAGTAGGACGGCGGCCATTTTATTTCTCCTAATGATTGCTCCCCAGACAAAACAAGCCATTATAACTAATGAAAGGTATTTGGGAATATATTTATAATAAAGTAATATTTAGATTTAGGTATTTTCATTTTCTTAATTACCAGAGAACCCCTTTAAAGTAGTGATTAATTCAAAAAAGAAAATAAGAACAATGTACATATTTGGCAGCATGGTGGCTTAGTAGTTTGCCATATTGCCATGCAACACTGCAGTCCTGTGTTTGAATCCAACCAAGGGTAACATTTTCATAGAGTTTGCGTGGGTTTCCTCCAACACTGTAAAGACTGTCATCCCACTGGGGACAGTGAGGAATGACAATGTCTGTGCTGTGGAATATGCTGGCGCTACATAAGGGTAATTTCTCAAGAGTGTATTCAGTGGGGGAAATATGCTTCATGTGGACAACAGTATTTCCCGGACTGAAAACTGCTCCTGTCACATGAACTCACAGCATTATAATGACTTATAATGTTGTGTGTTCCTGCCTGATCTAAGCTATAGCGAATTGTACTGACAGCATTATGTAAGTACAATTTAGTCGAGGTCGGGCCAGAACACACAGCATTATAAATGAAATCATCACCAATCTGTGCATAATACCCTGAATACATGGAAGGACATTGCCCTAAAAAGCTGTGATACTGTGATAGTGTAGCTACGGTTTCTCCATTATGGAAAGTTATTTTATAAACGCAATGTGGGAGATTTACCAAAACTGATTCAAGAGTAAAGTGAAGCAGCACTTTGTAAAACAGCAACCTGATTATTTGGGATTCACAATTGTTCTCTGATCAACTTTAGGAAAACCACAACCAGCACATAGTACTATTCAACTGGCAGAATACTTCAGTGATACAGAATTCTATCAGGCTGTTTTCTGAGGTCCGTGAGACACATTGTGTGTTCCAGCCCAACCTTGGGTCTACTGTCCCGTACTCACATGCTGTGAACTCACATTACCATAGATCAGTATGTCTGAAAACAGCCATAATGTCCTAAATACACATTTGAAGCAAACTTTAAATTGACACTTAACATCCAGTTATAGTTTGCCACAAATGCCTATTTAACGTGTTAAATGTCATGTTAATGTTTAGTACATCTGTGCTATTAGTTTATCACAAGCAGTGCATCCTGTATTGTCTGAATGCGAGATCCTCTGCTGCTGGAATTCCTGATATTTATTACTCAGAAAACACTCTCAGCCTTGATCTGCAAGGAGATTGGGATGTTTGCGCTCAGTAAAACCAGCAAGTGAATACTAATTCATCAGCAGGAGGCTAGACCAATATTGACGCCTTCCTTGACTTGCACCTCTCTAGGTCTGCTGTGATATGCAAATTGCACAATCCATCAATTGCTTCTCCAGGCTGTCACTGCCATTATCTATTTGAGACATGCTGGGGAAATCTGAGCTCTAGTAAATACATAGATGTAGTACTTTAGGCTAAGTGCACATATGAGCTTAGTTTCTGATATTCTGCACTGGCATAGGAACAGAATACTGGAACCATCAGATCCGGCATATGCAGGACACTGCTGGCCCAATGGATCCCCTTCACTATAATGGGTTCTTTCACGGTTTCCATCATTCTGATGGTAAGGATAGCGATGATGGGACTGCCAACAGACAGCAGGATGAACATAGTCTTACATGTTCTACTCATATATAGATTTGGAGAACTGCAGTGGTAAAAAGAAGCTTTCTCACCAGTCTAATGCTTTATAATTTTGACAATGAAATTAAACATACCTTTCGTGGTTTCACTTTATCATGGTGATCGTATTGGAAAATACCTTTGTAGCTAAGTCCTAACCACCAAGGGATTCCTTGTTTGTCCTGTGAAAAGGAGGAGATAGCATGTAGTGATGTTCATAGAAAGGCTGAAATGATATCTATGGGATATGTATGTCCTGGTTCTTATCACATATAACACCACTGTCTACTGTAAGGCTGTAAAAAATAAAGGTCCCTATGAACTTGCTTGAATAAGGATTATTAATACGATATTGCTTGTAACCCTCCTTATAAGTGATATGTCTATAGGATAGTGATATGTCTATAGGATAGTGATATGTCACACTCAAGCTTACTGTAACCTTTCGGACATTTGTTCTATGGGATCTTTCTTAGGTAAAATATACATATAACTTACTTATGGTTGCTCCAGTCAATACTTAATGTGTTCAGAGGTTTTAAATCTTACTATAAAGGGGCTGTCCCACCTCAGAGACTTGGGGCATATTGCTAGGTCCCCGAGGTGGGTCCTGCACCTATCTTTAGAACGGAGCCTGCAAAGTGAAGGAAGGCGCACCGCAGCCCTCCATTCATTCCTATGGGAGCGCTGAATATAGCCGACCACACCGGCTATATTTTCAGCAGTCCCATTGAAATGAATGGGAAGCGCACAGCGCAAGTGTGGCCACTGCTCCATTCACTTCTATAGGGTTGTCGAAAATAGCCGAGCCAACGTTTGGCTATTTTCAGTGCTCGCATAGGAATGAATTGAGGAAGGCCATATATACACAGTGCGCCTTCCTTCACTTTGCAGGCTCAAGAGGTGAGACCTGCACCTATCAGACATTGAGGGGATATCCTAGCGATATGCCCCCAATGTCTGAGGTGAGACAACCCCCTTAACATTCATTGAACTAAAGGTCCAAACCAGCCATACATATCAGTTAAATGTCGGCCAAACTCACCAATGTTTGTAGGACCAGCCACCAACATAATGGGTTAGATTTACTAGTCTGTACTTTAAACTGTCGAAGAATACGAATCGTAGTAATGTTAAACAAATGAACCTTTGGAAATGTGGAGTATTATAAATCCTGCACCAGATTTATGTGGAAATTCCATTCATGCACCAAAAATGTGCCCATGCGCCAGAATTTTGTCTGTGCGCCAAAAATTTGTCCATGTGCCAAAAAACTGTCTAGTCTACGTTTACGCCACCTATAAGTTGGCACAGTTTCACTCCATAAAACGGGTGCATTTTCAATAGTAAATCAGCCCCAACGTGTATGGCCTGCTCCTGACTTAATTGCTCAATCTTTTTGTTCTCCCTTTTCAGGAAACATGCATGCTTGGCCAGTTTGAGTACGTCTGTGCACAGAGGGGTCAGGAGCGTTAGCTGAACCAGCTATTTAGAGTCTCACATCGGAGCTGCTCATACACATATTAACCTTATCATCATAAACAGTAAAGGAGTGCGAGGCCCTGCCATGAGGTAATATATCACTCATCTCTTGTAACGCTAGAAAGAAGTAATGGAAGCCTCCTGTGGGATCATAGCTATTTTCTTATCAATAATTCAACAATGTTCTTCTGTAGACTTCTGAGACCAGACAATGAGTCTGAAGAGTAAGGAGTGAAAGTACATGTGGGTGAGGATGTATGGATGGAAGGGCACCCTAGCCATCTGCTGTATTCCTATCATATGTGCAAGGTAACAAAAAGTATAGTAAGGAGAAACGTCTTTTCCTGCACCAAGGAAAATATCAGTCACTGTAAAGACTGACAGTTGTCAAGTCTAGAGTAGTAGAGACACTGATCAACCAGTGGAGAAACGTGACAGGTTTAAACCTTGGTATATCAGATGTCTCCTGGCCTCCATACTTCATAAAGTATCTGGGGACTGAGGGATTAGACACATGGGTTTTCTAAGAACTAGACAGTCTGGACATGACATTTGCTACTACGGCTGTGGTACAAGTAAACCAAACTGTTGTTCCACTATAGACATAATACATTTTTTTAAGGAGGATATGAAGTATTATCACAAATACTACACAATTTAGGGTCATTTATCAAACTGGTGTAAAGTAGAACTGGCTTAGTTGCCCCTAGCAACCAATCAGATTCCACATTTCATTTCTGACAGCTCCTTTGGGAAAATGAAAAGAGTAATCTGATTGGTTGCTATGGGCAACTAAGCCAGTTCTACTTTACACCAGTTTGATAAATGACCCCAAATGTATTAATCTGAAGTCAGCAGCATAATAACTTAATAGACTTCTTAATCTCACAGTTTATTTTACTGAGGAGTGGTCCTGATGCTATTAGCAGTCTCTATCCATTATTGCATCACACAAAGTATTATCCCATATTTGAGATTACATGCAAAGCTCCCATTTAAGTTTAAAGCTTACCTTAACGGCATAATAATGTACTCCATACGTGGGAAGGGATTCTACAATACTCATATAACTGAAACATAAAAAATATGAACCCCGTGTGAAAACTGATTGACAAATAGAAGCTAGATTCATGCCATTCAATTTAATACAGAATTTCAAGTCTGACTTTCAACATGTTATATCAGCAAGACTCAAACATTATATCACGATGAGTTAACTTCCTGAACTTCGTTTCAAGTCCAATTTGCATAAATTGGCCATCAGATTTGATTGAGGTCTGAATAAATTCAACCCAAATCAAAAGTGCCTGAGTTGCCCTGAAAAGTCGTGTATGACATTCAATGACCTCCAAAAATGATTCATTTTTGGTGGCAGATGCCTTCTCCCCTGTCTTTTTTTCTGCAAATTTGTGTCTGACAAGTTGAGTGATTTATGAGGTTGATTAACAAAAGTTTCGAATTTGCCAAAATTCTATTTTTTTTGTAAATTCGTAAAGAATTCAATTAATGTAGAAACGACTCGTTCATTTCTAATCATTTCCACAAAAGTGAGTTCACAAAAACATATTGAATACTACAGAGGTATCATGGCGTCTAATATGTTTCATGGTTTGTCTTGTTGACTAAAATTATAGATTTGACAGTTGTTTCTGTCAAATGAAAATTAAAAATCACATTAGTTCTACCAGTTTGGTGGTCTCGGGGGGAAGCAGCCAATGGCAGGCGGTGACGGGGACGAGCCTCCCTAGTGTCACCCATGATGCTAGGGAGGCTTGTCCCCGCCTGCCATTGGCTGCATCCCCCCCCCCCCCGACACCGGATGTTTTCATCCGTGCATGGGGAGAAGCAGCAGTGGCGGTATGGGGACCAGGAGCGGCACAGTGAGCGGGGAGCCAGGTAAGTATATTCGGTATGAGGGGCCCGGGCATATGGGGGACATTTTTTAGTCTTGGATGACCCCTTTAATATGGCTGCAGGTTAAGATTTGTAGTAAGGTCACAACTTAGCATGGTCTTTATTATGGATCTAAAACTAAGGTTGCATTTACAACAGATTATCTGACAGATTTTGCTACCAATCATTGGTTAGATGGCTGTCTACACACACAGATCTTTTGTTATACATACCAACTATAGGTCTGATTGGACAGAAATTGGTCAGATAATCTGTTGGTATAAAGGTCCATTTATATGTAGAGAGAATGCCAAGAACATGTTCGAAAATGCTCATTGGTCAGGGCAAAAATAGTTGATGCCTTGAATTATTGCTTGTCATTAAATGATTGGTGTACGAGAACAAAACCTGTTGAATCATTCACCGATTTCAAGAATCCTGGTTGGTAACACAACTATAGGGTCCTAATAACACAGGAAGAGTAGACAAGACTCGGAACAAACTCCCATTAAATGTGGTTGGGAAATAGACAGTAAGTGAATTTAAACATGCCCGGGATTAACACATGTCTATAATTGAGAAATGATATAAGGGTAGACTAGATGGACCAGACAATCTTTTTCTGCCATCAATTTTCCATGTTTCTAAATCATATCTTATGGATAGTAGCTTTGCATTTTTATAAATAAATTTAAGTCTTATCTAATATATAAAATGGTAATAGTTTTTAAAGAGGTTGTGCCATGAAAAACATTCAACATTTTTCAAAACTAGATCTGAACTTGATCTGGACTTATTTAACTGCATGGAAAGTAGTTTTGCCATTCAATTCAATAAAATGTATCTGTATAACAACTAGAGATGAGCGAATCTATTTGCCGCTTCGTAGATTCGTATCGAATCTTGGAAATTTTCAGCTGCGAAGCGAATATGAATTTCTTTGGATTCGCTTCGTATTATTCGTAAATCTTCACAAAATTTAACACTCTAACGATACGTACGATATGTATGAAACGTAAGAAAAGTACGCATTCTGCGTGAGGCGGGACAATGATGATACACCCACGCAAGAGTGGGAAAGTGAAGATACGCGCCCTCAGAACTGGAAAAAAACAGCCCGGTCCACTGGGATCTAACTGTTTTGCACGTATAGAGAGTGAAGACTCCTCCCTCAGTACTCCACCCTCCTCTGAAGTCTGAACCAGTTTAGACCAGCGCTGACCACAGAGCAAGAGGCAAGCATCATGGCAAAAAAACAGCTGCATCCAAATTGGAATGAGATGTATTTTGGGGACGACTTACCTGAACCACCACCCCCTCAAGACATCAGGGTGTCACAACTCTGCTAGAGAAACCCAGCTTCAGTGCCTGTGTCTTCCTTACCACCTGCTGAGGTTGCTGTGACTTGTGAGGCGGCTGGAGAGGTTGCTGTGACTTGTGAGGCGGCTGGAGAGGTTGCTGTGACTTGTGAGGCGGCTGGAGAGGTTGCTGTGACTTGTGCGGCTGGAACGTCTGCTTTGGCTCGTGCGGCTGGAGCGTCTGCTGTGGCTCGTGCGGCTGGAGCGTCTGCTGTGGCTCGTGCGGCTGGAGCGTCTGCTGTGGCTCGTGCGGCTGGAGCGTCTGCTGTGGCTCGTGCGGCTGGAGCGTCTGCTGTGGCTCGTGCGGCTGGAGCGTCTGCTGTGGCTCGTGCGGCTGGAGCGTCTGCTGTGGCTCGTGCGGCTGGAGCGTCTGCTGTGGCTCGTGCGGCTGGAGCGTCTGCTGTGGCTCGTGCGGCTGGAGCGTCTGCTGTGGCTCGTGCGGCTGGAGCGTCTGCTGTGGCTCGTGCGGCTGGAGCGTCTGCTGTGGCTCGTGCGGCTGGAGCGTCTGCTGTGGCTCGTGCGGCTGGAGCGTCTGCTGTGGCTCGTGCGGCTGGAGCGTCCTGGCTCGTGGGCTGGCGTCTGCTGTGGCTGCGGCTGGAGCGTCTGCTGTGGCTCGTGCAGCTGGAGCGTCTGCTGTGGCTCGTGCGGCTGGAGCGTCTGCTGTGGCTTTGGTTTTCCGTTGGGAGAGGGTCTGGCTTCCTGCAGGATGACGAGGATGGAAAGGAATATTTTGTGGGCTGCAGGTCGGTGAAACAGCCGTACCTGCCACAATATTGGCATAGCCTGTACGTGGGGGATCAGGTGGAGTAAACATTTGCAACCGGGGTTACCCTCCTTTCAAAGCCTCTGGTGCCTACAACGGAACCAGAAGTTGTGGCCGGATGAACCACCAGGTCGAGGACGCTTGCGCTGCCTGCAGGAGTTCCCAGATGGCGTCCTCCGGTTCAGGGAAAAGCCACAGCCTCAGCCGGAGCCTCTGATTCCTGGACTGCCAGCACCACCACTACCACAGTCCTTACAGTTGGGTCAGCTGACCACGTTATTGTTCACCTTCCAATCCACGGTGGTCCACCAATACCAGCTGCCGTGGAAGATGAAGCCAGCAGCAGCAGCCGGGGAAGTTAGGGCTTCTTTCCTGGATGCAACCTTTCCAGAACCGCTGCAGCCGGAAGTCCTTACCCCTGCTGTCCCGGCAGGAGCATCCGGAAAAGTGAAAATGGCTGCAGCGTGCATCACCACCACCACCCGGACCCCGTTAAGTCCAACTTCAGTAAGAAGAGGGCACTGGAGTTCCACCACCACAGTGAACATGGCCTCCAAGAGGCAGGAGCGTCCTCTGATGAGCTTCAGCAGCAGCTCGAGCGAGGAGGAATTCAGGTCCCTCATATGAGGAACCCAACTACTGGCAGTGTCAAGGACACTGCTGGAGGACCTATGGGAGCCACACCATGGACTGCACCTGACGGGTGAGATGCTAGTTTGCAGTTGTTTTTGTTTAGTTTCTGTTGCCCCCGTTTGACTCTCACCGAGATGGGCAAGGCTGTCAGGACTCCCCCCAATCTGCAGAAAATTCCCTGTTGCGCCAAAGTGCGCCTATTTTCCTTTTTACCCTCTTCTCAGGTTATTTGGAAGCCCCCTTTTCCAAAAGGGTTCTCTATTTGCTGCTATTCTCTATTATCCATGTGGATTACACATTACCTGTTTGGATTACAATTTTATCTCATGTGGATTACAATTGAATTTTGGAATATGTGTTCCAGACAGACAGTGTTTTATCATGCTAACTAGGATCCATAAGGAGAGACTCAAACTTATATCTGAGCCTTTAATGCTTGCAAATGTGAAATTGATTGCACTAAAATGTTTGCATACTTATGTCTTTGCTGTATTTTAGCTACACTGTTTTTAATGGTTCAGCACTTTAGCCCATTGTGTGTATTCTTTTTCTGGTACTGCAATGTGTTTTTAGTAAATTATTCACTTATTGATAGCTAGCAGCAGTGAGCACCTTATTTTTCTAGTTCATATGGACTGCCTCCAAAGATTGTACGCCGCAGACTAGCCTTGTGCGCCAATAGTACAGTAACGATTCGTATGCGCTTTTGTGCGCTAAAGCTTATGTATTGCGTACTATGTACGTAATTTGGGAAGGAATATTCGCAAAAAACATGTATTTTTTTATGTAGATTCGACGAATACGTTAGTTTAAATACGAATCTTGTCAGAAATTTGGCGAATGTTCGGCGAAGCAAATTTGGAATGATTTGCTCATCTCTAATAGCAACCCCTGCTGTTTGTTCTGTTTTTTAGTTCTCAGTCCATCTCCAGTCCAGTAATATTGCTAAGGATGTACATGCTCAGTTCCATCGTTTTACTGCCACCAGCCAAATCTACTGTGACTTTTACTGGGAGAGAACTATAGCAGAAAAGACACACCCCTGAGTTGCCAACCTTGATGGAATCTAGCATAGTAATTGGAGAAAATAATGTAAAGATCTTTGGATCTATGTGAGTTTGGGGGAAGGGGGGTTGGGGGGGTTCTAGCTTGGTTAGAAAGAGATTTAATTTATTGCAATAATCACAATTTTTAGAAAACGTGGTTGTGTTCTTTTGCTGTGATTACATAAATCAAAGCAAAAATAAATAATAAAAAAAAAGGTACATTTACATGAATATCCTATAAAAGAGAGAGAGACTACTTGTAACCTCCCACCTATTATCTACTGTATGACACTGTTCTGTCAGGCGGCTGACGCAAATACTTACTTAACAATAGCTTGTCCTCTAGTTTGTCCCATTGAGTTTCTTGTAATATTCTATAACTCTGTCCTCACTGCAAAAGGGTAACAGAAATTAGCAATTGGCTATATTAGAGTTACACATATTTACCATCTATTTTATGAAGAATGGGAGAGGTGAATATATACATGAATTCTTAGTGTAACAATTACTTTTTTAGAAAAAAAAAATGTTTTCTAATGACTTATGTTTTGCACAAAAATTGACGGAATAGTAATAAAATCTCGCAAACATTAGAATTAGAGAGGCTACCAAGAAAATATGTTATATGGAACATGTATATTATTTCCTAGGACAATCACAAATTGTCATGCATGGTGTAATTTCTCCTCCAGGGGCAATTTATTTTTAACTCCATAATTTATCTTTCAAATAATAATAATGAAAGTAGTGTAATCTCAGGAACCAGTTGTGGATGACTCATGTAGTACTGTAAGATTCTAAGTCCATGATAGTCTCAGATAAACTGTAACAAGCATCAAATTATCAGAAAGCAACTTAGTTGTCCGCATTTATGGGAACACATAAAACTAATAATATACTCAGTAAGACACTGGTGAGAACTATGAGAGCCAAACCTCCTTTATAATCTATTGCACGCATAACTAGAAATGTTCAGAGGGTCCAAACCACCAAGCCAACTTTTGAGTTATTCAACATGCTCCCCCATCCCCAGTAATTTACCTATGAATATCTCTGCTTTCTAGGACAGTAAGTGGTCGGATTTGTGTAGCTTTGCAAATCCTGTACTTGCAAACCTCATGAAACCTACTGTCATCTCAGCTGTTCCCAACCTAACTGCTGCACTCTTAAAAGTCCTTGGCAGCTGTGAAAATTCCTTGTCTGGAACTGGACCACCTGCCAACATTAGAGCTAGGCAAAGTTGACAGACTGACTCTTTCTGCAGAAATCCCTGCATAAACCCATACTCTTCCTGACTGCATAGACCAAAACGCTCTCATGCTGTGTATTTCTTCTAGCTAACATGCATGATCCTTCTCAGCTAAAGCAATGGATCTGAAGCTAAACTCTACCTCTCGTAATCTTGCTAATGTACACTGATGCAGGGTTTACCTAACTTCTTTTTTAATATGTTTTGATTAGCTTATGTTGCTTTGTGCTGCACTCTCTCCATAAACTGTGTGTATTCCACATAGGAACCTTACTTTTTTCTTTTTTTTTAAAAGCCAGAGGAGTGTGCTTTCTAACACCAAGTGCCCAAAATTGTGCAGCATGCCACACAAAAACGTGCCCGTGGATACGGTCCATCGCTGGCCCTCTTCGAAAGAAGATAGGCCCCCAGAACCTTCCCAATCCCTCCGGGCCAGAAGGCCCCAGCCAAAGCTGGGTGTACACCCAATTGGGCAACCCTCAGCCGAAGCCGAGGGTACGCCCCGTCTGTGCTCTGCCATCTACCCCGGTCATCACCTCAGGGTGTCAGGGCAGAGGTCTGCTACTAGGCTGGTCCCCCCCCCAAGAGGAGAGACCATGGGGTTTGCAGGGGGGTGCGTAACCGGGATGGCCACAAACCCCCCAGACCTCTAGGGGGGGTACCCAAAAGGGCGCCGTATCCCCTAAAAAAGTCCTTGTGACAAAACAACGTGTAAAGTGAACACACAGTGAAAAAATAAAAATAAATAGAGTGAATTAGTGCCATTACGGCCCGGTCATTCAGCCAGAATTATAAAAATTCCTCATCTTAGTTCGGCCTGGCAGAGCCAAAGCCAGGCGAAGAGAGGTGTGTGCTCAAATAGTGTGAACCTTACTGGTTTTCTTACTGATTATAAACAGCATGGCTCCCATACTGAATTCAGGAACCTTGGAAACATAGGAGGTGCTATAATAACCTGTGCAGATTATGGAGAATGTGCAGCAAGGGTTCCGCAATATCCTTGCAACAGAGCAAAAGTAGAGGTTTAAAGGGCATCTGTCAGCAGATTTGTACCTATGACACTGTCTGACCTGTTACATGTGCGCTTGGCAGCTGAAGACATCTGTGTTGGTCTCATGTTCATATGTGCCCGCATTGCTGAGAAAAATTATGTATTAATATATGTAAATGAGCCTTTAGGAGCAAAGGGGCGTTGCCATTACACCTAGTGGCTCAGATCTCTCTACAACTGCTGCGTCTTCTGCATTTTGAATGACAGGACCAGGCAGTGAAAACATCTAAACTGCCTGGTCCTGTCAATAAAGTGCAGAGGGCAGAGAGAGCAGAGCCTCTAGATGTAATGGCAACACCCCAGTTGCTCCTAGAGGCTCATTTGTATATATTAAACCATAATTTTTCTCAGCAATGTGGGCACATATGAACATGGGACCAACACAGATGTCTTCAGCTGCCAGTGTCATAGGGACAAATCTGCTGACAGATGCCCTTTAAAGGTTTTTTTTCAAGATTCTGAAATTGATGACCTACCCTCAGGATGGCACTGATGGCCCAATGGATAGCACCGTGCTTGGTAAGCTGCGAGGAGGCTGTGGTGCTCTCCGGAGTGCAACGCCCCCCTCAGACAGCTTGTCATGGGGGTTCCAAGTGTCGGACCCTTGAAATTTGATATTAATGACCTATCCTCAGGATAGGTCATCAATATCAGTATCTCAGAAACCTCCGTTAAATGACTACTTCCATCTACATTGTATTCTAGCAATTAAACAGGACATAAGAAATACATTAGCTATTGGTTTGGATTTCCAGGCATGACATAAACCATACTATGGAGGGAGCAGGCATCACAGAAGCTTCAACTGAAAGAGTCCACGCAGTCACATTTACATCTATAAACCTGAATGATATTTTTATGAACATTTCACCACTGCAGCATCTATAATTTTCAATCCAGTCATGATTGGTCATGGCATTTGTTTATACAGTCATTATGAGAGGCATTACAAACCCTGCGATGTAAGAAAAATATAGACACAAGCATAATGTGCAGCAATATTGTAACATTACCAGTAAGCGAGGGAGGGGTGCTCTTTAAGGGCTTGTGTGGGAAGTGCCGGCAACTTCTTTAAATCAGTTCTTGTTAGTTCATCACTAGGAGAAGAGAAATGAGAGCGGATCAGAATACATAACAAAGTCACACGTATCTGACCTATACAGCTGTCAGAATCCCGCCGAGTGATGGCTCATTTCTTGGCTCCTCCGCCAGGTGTTACTGCACAGAATAAAGTGACCCATCATCTGTTTTGAAGTTTGTGTTTGAAGAAGATAAAGTGAGACAAAGCCACAGAAGGAGCACACAAAGCGTTACCAGTCGTCTTCAGCTTGACATACTGTACTTGTCAGATCATATAGTTCAAGGCTATTTAACAATGCAGATGTTCTTTCACCATATAACATTATTTGTTTTTTTATTCGTGCTCATGCACACGACCGTGTCCGTATTTTGGTCCCCAAACCACGGATACACAAAATACAGATACCGTCCACGTGAATAGTGTGTTTTTCTCACTCCCACCAATAGAAAGGAACCTGCAAAACTAACCAGAACTGGACATGTTCTATATTTGTGGAACTGATAAATGGATCCGCAAAAAACACTGACGTGTGCATAGCCCCTTAGAAATGAATGTGTCAGTGCTTTGTCTGCAAAAAATGTGGATTGCACACAGATGAAAAATATGTTATGTGCACAAAGCCTCAGGCTAGTTTCACACATGTGGCACAGCAATCCGGCAGACTGTTCCACAACATAAAAGCCTGCCATAGTTCTCTGGATCTGTCATAGCCTGACAGTGCTGCGTGCCTGCTGGACCCCACTTATTATAATGGGAACTGATCACCCCCAGAATAAATGCCAGGATTTGGCTAGTCAAAAACTGCTGCACGAAAAGTTTTTTTTTGTCCAGCAATTATGCTGGTGGACCGGCTGTATCCCCGCTGGTTCCCATTATACAGTAGTTAGTAGGGTCCAGCGGGCTATGCCGGATCCAGAGAACTCCATATGTAACTAAGAAGGAACTCTGGCTGTGTGTAAATGCCAAGACCTTATCTGTGAGATACCTAAGTAAGGCTACCTTCACACATGCGGCACAGCAATCTGGCAGAGAACAGCCTGACGGATTGCTGTGCCACATGTGTGAAAGTAGTCTTAGGCCTGCTGGATCCATACTAACGCTTAGCCATGTTGTAGTTTTTTTCCAGCCCCCTCTCAGCATGTGAAAGGGGCCGGAGCAGACTTCCGGTGGCACACATGGGCTAGCGTTAGTACGGATCTGGCAGGCTGTTGCCCTGCCAGAACAGTCTGCCGGACCCTGCTAGGAAAAGTGTGAAAGTAGCCTTATTTACTGTAGGTAACTCACAAGTACGGTCTTGGCATTTACACACAGCCAGGATTTACACTGGTTCACACAAATTAGTACACATGTACACACACATGTGCATTGGCACACAGTTACACACACATACATCTGGAAGATCCATCAAAAAAACCTTAATGAATGGGTTTAAAAATAAGATGCAAGGGAGAAAGGTTTACAATACAAATAATAGAATGCTATATAAGCCTTATAATATCATTTAGTAGAGTATATATATATCACTGGAGTTACTCAAAGTCTATAGTGGTGAAGGTCACACAGTCAACCAGACCCCATGATGCTCATTGTTCTTGAGTATTGCCTTTGTTATACAGTAGCTTTTGCACTGGGGCCCACACTGTAAGTATGCAATCTGACAGGCTCATACCCCCATAAAGTCTACTTATTCTCAATGGAGGATTCTATGTTATTAAACGCATTACAGTAAGTATTATCATACAGTACTATTACAATGATAATATTACAGTAATACTACTCACAATGCATCTTAAAGCATGATTGCATGCTGTATATTACAGAATACTTGAGTGAAAAATGTAAATGACTATCTGAAACCCTGGAATGTGGATTTCTCCCACCATGTTCTGCAAATTGGCAAAAACTGCTGAGTAAGTGTGAATGAAATGAAAAACATAATTTTCCAATCAATAACGGAGTCGTAAAATATACCGTGATCATAAAAATGGGAAGCAGACTTCTGTTTCAATGGTAGCTTTTGTCCTTCTACATAACAAATGAAAGCAAATTACAGTGGCAGCGCCAGCAGAAGCCTTAGGAGTGTAAACCAGTATGGATGAGAAAATATTGAAGACAAAAGACACCTTTGTGGAGCCTCAGACATTTTCTTTGCAGCTTAAAGAATTCAGGTCCTTTTATACCTTCCCTATTGTTCTCTTATGCATTTACCCTGTTATTAGAGAGCTGACATTAAAGGATCATACTTCAGTAATACTATTAGTATCTGTGCACACAATAAAAATGAAATAGGCCGACTTGTTACACTGTATTTGATGTTATTTCATCGAAGATCACTTAGTAACATGTTTCTCGTTTGGTCATGGGCGGACTGAGAACTTGTGTCCCTGGAAAAAAAAATAAAAGTGGCCCCATGTTGTAGGTGGATTCGAATTGACAGAAGGTGAGCCAAGACAAGTAGGCAGGGACAACACAAGTAGGCAGGGCAGCAATACCATTGAGTAGCACTAAATACCACCCCTGCAGAACCACATGGTGCTTTCAGGAGAAATTGCCACTAACCGTACTAACTTACACAGAAAAAAGCAGGCCCTGACTCATAGAATCCAAATGGGACTACTTCTTGATGGTAGTATCCCCCAGCAAGGCACAAGGCTTGGTTGTTGCTCCCTTCCTGTACACCTTGTACAAGAGCATAGCATTAGTCACCATGCTCTTTTCACTTCAACCTGGTTTTTACATTTTGTGGGCCAATTAAATTGAATTTCTGTGTGTTAAACCTAAAGATACACTCCCACAAAATGTAATATTCTCTGACCTGTTAGAAAGGTACACAATGTTAAACTGTATTGAATGCAATTTTCTGTATTTGTGAGTTATCTACTCCCTTCTGATCCTCAGCTGTATCATGCAACTGACACTCTGACTCGCCAAATAACATAGCATTCTTATATGTGGACAGGAAGCCAGTTTGTCTATGTATTCCTATGGGAGCCTAATTGTCAGTCTCATAGGGAGGAATAGAGAAGTAACAGACTTCCTGTCCTGTTTCAGTTGGAGAGGCAGAGTGTTGGTCACATGACACAGCTGAGGATCAGAAGGGAGGTTGTAACTCACAAATACAGTCACTTGGTAAGATTAATACATCTTTTTATACACGTGACGTTTATATGGATTTTTTCAAGACTAATTTTGCCATGTGATTTATCTATGTATATTGATTCTCAGTGATAGCCTATAACTGGTAAGATTACCTTCACTACAGTTTACATCATGTACCTTTCTAACAGGTCAGAGAATAACATTTTTTTGCAGAAGTTATATTTGAAGAGCTTCTTCTCCATCTGAATTTATTTCTTTTTACAAAATCTGATTAATAATGCATACTCAGATAGGGAAGGCCATGGCTTGATATGCTACCAATCTGCTTTTTATCTTTTATTCATTTCAGTCCAGTACCAACCCAGGTTGGAGATGAAAGAGTCATTAAGACCAGCTGGACACTAGATATACACTGCCCAACAAGTGGGGCTGTCAAAAGCTTTACTCTATCAACCTGCACAAGGCCATTAAAGAGATTCTCCACTTTAGACATTTTTTTTTAGAAAAACGCAGCAAATCATCCTATAATTTAATATCATTCCTATATTTTCCATTATTGAGATGGAATAGGTATTGGCATAGAGCATGAAAGGGGTTATTGGTTAATCCGTCGGGGGCCTAATTGTCCGCACAAACACCCCACCAACCCCTGCTGTCGCCTTCCCACTTAAATAAAGACACTGACAACAATATTGCGAATTAAATTGGCCACAGCAGCCATTTATTAAATTACAACAAGCATATAACACTTCTTAACCATCACAGAAACCAATCGGGGAGGTCCCAGAAGCCCCAACCGCATCCTAAACCTCACAGTGGCACTTCCATCTTGCCTCCAGCCGTAAAGCACCAGCTTGGAGACACACCGAATGATGGACGCCTCACCATACCAGCCAACTTTTCCACCTATGGGAGTCCAGCCCCACCATTGAGGCCCTCCCATTCACCAGCACCAAAACCGTATGCCCAGCTTCTAAAGGACCTCCCCCCGCCGACTGCCGCGACAAGGAATCCCCGCCAACCATCATGCCCGCCCCACAGGCCCCCCGCCCCCCCCAACAACCAGGAGGGAGGGAGGGAGATACTGATTTTCAAAAACAAAATGGCTCCTGAGTTTTCCCTTGGAGCCCCTTATAAAACCCACCAACTCCGCCCCTAATAGAATAGTCCCTCTAAACTTTTAACCCCATAAACACCCACCCCTCCTAACCAAAACCCTTTCATGCTGGCCTGCCTTTACTGGCTAACGCCCACAGTTCGGCCCTATACTTTACAGGGTGTGATAAATTCCTGTAAGAATCCTAGTGATCCCATGTTGCAATAGCTAAATGTGGAGTAAGCAGGAAGGAGATTCCAAACCTGGTGTCCACATCCACTCTTAACCCACATCTATTCAAATTTGGGGACAATGTGTTTTCTAAAGCAGATAACCACTTTATTGGCAAAGAGACTTGGCAGAACTCAAACAAGAGTTTACTTTATTCTTTACTGCTATATCAATACAATTTTCGAAAGTTTAGGCAGTGAGCCACTAAGAAGAGGACCTGTCACCATTCCAGACATGTCTGTTTTAGCAAATACTTCTTTTCCCCATGAGGAACTAAAAATTCTGGAGCGTCTTTTCTTAGGATTCTGTTTTGTACTGTACTGCTGTTGTTCCTCCTAGAAATTTATGAACAAATTGACAACTGGACATTACCACTGGTCACCACTTGTCAAAGGGATTTGTCCTTGCACAGTCTGATAATATCACCAATGACTGGGCACTATTAGGGTACGGCAATGCGGTCAGGTTGAAGCCAAAGCCAGGAGTGAATTAAAAAAATAAAATTCGTATTTGTCCTGTATACTTTCTTTCATTTTATGATCCAATCTTGATTTTGGCTTCCAAAACTACAACAAGAAACCTGACGATCTGGTCATACCCTCATGGTGTGGGGACACACCCCGAATTGAAAACACCCAGCTGTCAATTTATTCAAAAATTTCTAGTAGTTAAAACAGTGGAACATCACTATGCAGGGGAGATTTATTGTATAATAGGGACAGATCCTCTAGAAGCAATGAAAGTTATTCTGGCATTTCTTACTTCCTTTCTTGCAGTAAACTGTTGTGTACATCATGTTATCATACTTGAGGAAGGGAGTAGCAGTAGGGGAAACAATGGCGATGTCTATTAGCATACCTGAATTAACAAGGGACCCAAGTGGAACCGACTGGCCAGGATGTAAGAGACTTGTACGTTTCCCATTCAAAGGCATGAACAGTACAGTATAAGGTGAAGTTGGAATTACATTTTTTTGCTAATGAAACTAATGGAACTGCTACAAACTAGAGAGACTTTAAAGGGGTTATCCAAGTTCTCAAACAGCCCCCCATGTGTCGGGCCCCTCACAGGAAATATACTTACCCCGCTCCTGGTCCCTGTGCCGCCGCTGCTGTTTCTCCCTGTCGGTGTCGGGGGGGGGGGGGAGGGGCGGGATGGAGCGGAGCAGCCAATGAGCCTCCCTAGCGTCACCCGCAATGCTAGGGAGGCTCATGCCCGTCCCTGCCTGCCATTGGCTGCTCACCCCCCAACACCAAATGTTTGCGTGAACCAGGAGAGGGGCGCGAGGTAAGTATATTACCTGTGAGGGGCCTGGCACTAGGGGGGTGGGGATGCTGTTTGAGAACTTGGATAACCCCTTTAAGCTGGAGATTCTGCAGCCCAAATCACAATAGCAATTCACAATGCAATACTGTAGACGGGATGTTTAAAAAAAAGCATCCGCACACAATGGAAAAAAACATGCAGAGACATGAGCATGCTGTGGACGATCAAATCTGCAGCACGCTCATTATGTTGTGGAAATGTCACCAAGGATTTCACGATTAACAGTGCAGAGGGTGAAATCCACAGCCAATATGCAACAAAAAACAGAGATCATCTACTCCTGATGTAACCAGCAGCGTCTTCCACACAGTGGGATCTGGTACCTCCACTGATGGATATTGATGACCCTTCCTAAGGATAGGCCATCAATATGAAAATCCCGAAGAAAATCTTAAAGTGCCTTTTACATGGGGCAATTATCATGAAAAAATGTATTTAACTGAAATTTCACAATCACGGCCAGCGAGAAATAATTCACTTAATTCAGTGATCAAATCTTTAATATAAACATAAAAACTACTGTGAACAGGTGCCTGCTCCAAAGATCTAGCACAATGAAGAAAGACAAAAGGACCTGTCACCTCTCCTGAAACATCTGTTTTAGTATCTACTTGCATTCCCCATCTAACAAAAATTTTGGAGCGTTTTTTTTTTATATAACTCTATGTTGTACCATTCCTCTATTATTCCGACTAGAAGTTATGATTGAATTGCCAGCAGTCTGCAATGAAGGTCCAGCTGGGTGTTACAGTCTGACACTGATAGCACTGATTGGATAATGTCACACTGTGTCCGGACCACACCCAGATGGACCTTTACTGGCAATTGATGTATAGCTTCTAGTATTAAACAATATTTACAGAGGGGATGTTCCAATGATATCGGTCCTATTAAAATGGCTGCTATTATTGTGTTTAAAGATCCTCTGTCAGAATAATCCCTTTTAAAGCAGGCATATTACATGGTAGGATTGATCATGCTGATTACATTGACATTTGTCTTATGGTTTAAGGTCAACTGCTGCAGGGAAGGGAAAGTGTATAGAGCACAGGGACATAGGAGTAGTGGTGCTCCAAGAGCTACAACCAGCCCCCTGGTGCTCCAACTAGGTCATGTGCATAAATATAAAAACTAATATATCGCTGCAGCAGTTGATTGTATAGCCATAACAGATAGCAATTTAATCAGCATTATCAACCCTACCAGGCATTGTGTCTGGTGTAATAAGGTTGATCACGCTGACTGAAGCTCTTTAAGTTTTAATGGTTATTAAAAATTGAAGGTGATGGCCTTGGAAAATTTGCCCAGCATGGTGGCTGAGTGGCTGACATTGTCACCTTTCAGTATGAATATTGATCATATACCTTTAGTTTGTATGTTCACAACAGCTATTTTCCTATGGTTCAAGGCGAGCTGATGGAATGAGATTGCCAGGCTCAGCCTCGAGAACAGGGATTACAGTTTGTATACAGCTCTACAGAACATGCTCTTATGTTCTAGTTCATGGCACTGTAAAGTAGAAAGGGATGGCACAGTACCAGGAGGCAGGTGAAAGCCCTTCTTAGGCGTCCATGCAGCTAGATCCACTCATATGTTTATACAATATGAACCAGGTTTCTTTCTGGAAACAAGTGAGCTGTGTGCTTTCTCTCCTTGTAAATCCAGCTAAATTGCTCACATGCGGACACCTCTTTCATCTCTCGCCCCTCACCTCTCGCTCTAAAATATCTTGCGCTGTGATTCCAGGACTGCTCAGCCAACAAGCAAAATCTTTTTAGACAGTTTATAGACTGTTGCTTAGGCCAATGGTACTAATGACTTTATGAATGGATTCTGCCACAATATTGGCAGTGTTTTCCATTGAGGTTGTAAAAAGCGTGCACACCATGTCTGTAAACAGAGCCACTTTGGAAATATTATCACCATCTACACAGACACATAGAACTGCTAGCAGATGTCAATATACAAATGACTACAGAGCACACAGTATAGAACATTGCACACAAACCCCTATAACTGATGAAATGAACCCCAGGAGCCAGTCAATAGATGTATTCATAAAGACAGCAGATGTATAATGCAAAATCCAGATGTCAGAATGAAAACAGACTGAGGGCGAGGCAAAAGAAGACCCATTGGAGGCCATGAATTTCTTGAATGCCTCTACCATTCTCCTCTTCTGCAGGAATGTGGTGCTCCCCCTGCTGTTAGGGTGTAGTTAGCAACAATAGGCAACGTGTTGACTCAATCTTTTCAACTCATCAATCTTCCGGGTGGTTTATGGTGGTTACCTGGGTTCTGAGTGGTCATGCAATGTGCTGGATCTGATATCACACTCATAGTGTATGCTATATGTAGCTGCCTCCCTGTATTACCTAACCCTTCATTACATGACACCAGTGGTTGGACCCACACCAATGTCATGTCCCTGTATAAATCGAGTGATGTTGGATATTAAGAGTAGGGCAATATTTCTTAACTAGTCCATGCAAGTACCTCTAGTCAAAGAAATGGTAACCTTTAGGCTGTGATCAGTAGCCAGTAAGTACCTCTAGGCTATGATCATTAGCCAGTAAGTACCAGTAAGTACCTCTAGGCTATGATCGGTAGCCAGTTAAGTACCCCTAGGCTATGACCAGTAGCCAGTTAGTACCAGTAAATACCTTTAGGCTATGATCAGTCGCCAGTAAGTACCTATAAGTACCTCTAGGCTATGATCATTAGCCAGTAAGTACCAGTAAGTATCTCTAGGCTACCACTAGTAGTGATTATATTATCCTACAACCAAGTTTGAAGTTTAGGAAGGAGGTGAGTAGGTTTCCTCTTACTTCCCATGTCCTATCTATATTAATAAGAAGTCTCAGGTTCAAATGGGCTGTCCATGATTATCTGTAGGATAAGCCATCAGTATATGATCCACAGCTGAAGTGAATAGGAGCAGCACTGCAGTTACCAGCTCCATCCAATGGACAGTACTGTTAGTTCTGGTGCTCACTTCCAGCACGGAACCTACCCTGAAACAACTGATTGGCGTGGAGTAGGTGTTGGACTCCTGCAGATCATTAATATTCTGAGGACAGGCCATCAATAGTATAATCCTAGAAAACCTCAAATACATATTTCAGCTTCTGGTGATGAAAAACAACAATCCTGCACGTATACCCTGATGACAGTCATCCTGCAACAGTTCACCCATAATAGAGTCATCCCAACAGTGCTCCCATAATGGAGTCATCCCCTAACAGTGCTACCATAACAGTCATCCTGCAACAGTGCTCCCATAATGGAGTCATCCCCTAACAGTGCTCCCCATAATGGAGTCATCCCCTAACAGTGCTCCCATAATGGAGTCATCCCCCTAACAGTGCCCCCATAATGGAGTCATCCCCTAACAGTGGCCCCATAATGGAGTCATCCCCTACAGTGCTCCCATAATGGAGTCATCCCCTAACAGTGCTCCCATAATGGAGTCATCCCCTAACAGTGCTACCAATAACAGTCATCCTGCAACAGTGCTCCCATAATGGAGTCATCCCCTAACAGTGCTCTCATAATGGAGTCATCCCCTAACAAGTTGCTACCATAATGGAGTCATCCCCTAACAGTGCTACCATAACAGTCATCCTGCAACAGTGCTCCCATAATGGAGTCATCCCCTAACAGTGCTACCAATAACAGTCATCCTGCAACAGTGCTCCCATAATGGAGTCATCCCCTAACAGTGCTCCATAATGGAGTCATCCCCTAACAGTGCCCCCATATGGAGTCATCCCCTAACAGTGCCCCCATAATGGAGTCCCATTCCCCTAACAGTGCTCCCATAATGGAGTCATCCCCTAACAGTGCTCCCATAATGGAGTCATCCCCTAACAGTGCTCCCATAATGGAGTCATCCCCTAACAGTGCCCCATAATGGAGTCATCCCTAACAGTGCCCCCATAATGGAGTCATCCCCTAACAGTGCCCCCAAATGGAGTCATCCCCTAACAGTGCTCCCATAATGGAGTCATCCCCTAACAGTGCTCCCATAATGGAGTCATCCCCTAACAGTGCCCCCATAATGGAGTCATCCCTAACAGTGCTCCCATAATGGAGTCATCCCCTAACAGTGCCCCATAATGGAGTCATCCCCTAACAGTGCTCCCATAATGGAGTCATCCCCTAACAGTGCCCCAACAACAGGCATTGTGTAACAGAGGAGAGAAGGAGACATTTGAGACAAAAGCATGGCTTGGTGGCCATAGCCCCCTAAATGTTCTGTAAAATATGGGAAAATATTAAAGGGACAGACCTTGTAGACTGGTGAACCCATAACCTATGAGCAATGAGACTCTACAAATTCCTGTTTCATGATGGCATATGCTCTTGTCTGAGTGATCAGTATATGAAATACAAGTCGTAGATATAAAATGCAGACATGGCAATACGTTTTTCAAGTCTGAACATGTGTCTTGGACCAGGCCCATTGCAATCACTGATCTTCTCTATAACTGTGCGTGACAAACAATGTGGTGTTTAGGTTCAGCTCCAACAAATGCTTATCACGGTTCTCGTAGCATGTTGTGCCTGACTTGGCAGGAACGTTCACAACACGCTCTATTATTTTGTCTTTTTTTCTGTGTATATCATATTTTTCCCTGGAAAAACTTGGCTCCCCTTCTAATGTTTACTGTACACCAGGAGATTTTTAGCCTGATAGCTGATGGGATGCTCCACAAAAAGTTAGTTAAAGTAAGCTTTTAACAGACTGACACATATTTCACATAATGACTCAAAAACTTTTTAAAACCTGAATGGCCGTTCATACGGAGTTTTCTACAGCGGAATTTTGGCACAGACAGCCGTGCTGAAATCTAGGTGGAGACTGCGTCCTTTCTGCTTCCCATTCTTTTGCAATGGAGGCAGCGCTTAAGATTGCAGAGTGGAGGTTTAAAACCTCGGCCACACGGGACATGTCTGGTCATGGCTGTGGCTTTAAATCACTGCTCTGCGATCTTCAGCGCTGCCCCAAGTGCAAAGAATGGGAGGCAGAAAGGACGCAGCTGCCACTGAGATTTCAACTAAATTTCGGGGCAGCTGTCCATATTAAAATTCCACAATAAAAAACACGGTTAAATCTAACCCCAGACATCTCTGTGGAGAAATCTATACTTACCTGGTCCATGCCTCCTGGTTCTGGCTTCCTGGTGGTCTTCACTGGAGTTTTGGACCCCGTCTGCCAACTTCCTGCACAGACAGGGTCATGTACACCATGCAGCCAATGACTGGCCTCAGTGGTGATGTGTCCTCAAGAGGCACGTCATTGCTGGTCATGTGCTACTTGGGGACATGTCACCGCTCATTTATTGTGACCCCATCCATGCAGAAGTTGACAGATGGAAGTCTAGTGAGGAGAGCGCTGGAGTCAGGGAGCCTGAACAGAACAGTGGGAAACTGCTGAGTATGGATTTCTCCACCAGTGTCTCTGATTGAGGGGCAATTTGAAAAAAAAAAAAAAAAAAAACACCTGACCACCCCTTTTAAGGAGACTAGCTGTGTATGGAGACATAGTGGCAATGCTCCATAATATGCAAAAGATGTATTTTCCAGAAGAAGTGAGAAATTGAGCTAGTGCCACCTATTGATCACATATCCTAAATCCGAATTAAAGGCAGACTACAGACAATAAACATTGAGTGCGCTTATAAGTGATAGGTCCATTTTAATACCGCCAGATATCACTGTGCGCTGATGTACGTGTAGTATACACTGAGTACAATACGAGGATTCCTTCCCCTCCTGGCTTCTGCTAACTGGTGACCTAATGTGTTTCCTGCATGACAGGATAAAAACAATGATTTCATGCCACATATGGAGATATGGAAGTCAGATCCTGCTCCACACAGTGCTATATAACCTGTGTATTAGACCACGTATCTTACAATATTATGTAGGGCATGTGTCCTAGATCACCGGAATAACAAGCAAAGCGCTCATTCATTGGGTGAAGCGATCTTTACTGCAGACGCCTATCGTTCCTGGGCAGCAGAAATAATGCAGCTGTAATGAGGAGGAGTTACAGCAGCAGCCATCGCTTGTCATCATACTGTGGAGGAGATCGCTGCATGTAAATACAGTTCTGCAGCTCCACTGATGAGCAGACAAATTGTTGGGAAGGAATGCTTTCAGCATGTAGATTCCAGTATTAAGGCTTCCATGAATACTAGCTGGAACCATTCATGACTACGTGTATTCTGCCTACTGCCCCGATAAAACCCAGTATGAGTCTGATGAGTCCCAAACAAAAACTGATACCCAGAATATAATTTTCATAAAGGATTTAAAGACAAGTCTAATGTTAGTATCCACAGGAATAGCGCACTTAGCACAGGCCGGGGGTTAATCCTTGCTATGTAAACAGCCATGTTACCTGGGATTAGCATGTAGAACAGATTTGCAGCTGTTCTTGCACACGCCTATGATGGTGAAGAGTACAAAAATACTGAGAATGGAAACCAGAGGTCTATCCTAAGGTCCATGTATACATTCCCGTGGGTCTGACATTTTAAGCATTTTACATAGTCCTTACACCAGGTGCTGTACAATAATCAGATGTATAAAAAAAAAACGACATTATTGTATTATCTGAGGAGTTTAGTTTACTATTCGTTTTGTGGTTTATGAAGAATTTCATATACTTTATTTGGGAACTTTTTACTTCTCTTGACACTTTTAAAAAGTGTACAAAAAGTTGGCTCATCAATGTCAAGTAGGTGCGGGGTCCCAAAAGTGAAGGAGAACACTATCTCTATGAGTGTTCTGAAATAGTGGAGTGAGCACTCTCGGCTAGTCCCGTAGTTACCCCCCGCCATTATCTCTATATAAACTGTAAAATGTCCAATGGCACATATATGTGTGTACTCCTCGATCTAGAACGGTTTACATGAGATTTAAAGGGTTTGCCCCATGAAACTGAGTTATTCAATAAAATGCATCTGTACAGCGCGCCACCTGCTGTTTTGTTTATTTTCTTATTTATTTGTCCTACTCATCGAGAAGGCCGCACATGCTCAGTTTCATCCTTCAACTGCCTCCTGAGCTGGGATAGGGAGAGAGCGCCAGAAGAAAGACACTCCCCCTGATAAAGGTCCCTCCCCTTGAGCCGCCAGCTTGATATAAATCTAGCAGAGCAATTGGAGCAATGAATGTGGAGATCTCTGGATCCATGTGAGGTACATGGCTGGTTCTAGCTTTGTTAGAAACAGGTTGTCATGGACTATATATTATGTCTGATTTTCATTTTTTACATTAATTATGGGACAACCCTTTTAACTTTCCGAAATAAAAAAAAAAACATATACATATTAAAAAAAAAAAAAACATATATGGCAGGGTAATTATTTTGACAGTTCAGTATTGATGGCCTTTCTTTCAGGATAGGTCATCAATATTTGACTCAACTCCTAGACTCTTCCTAGGCCAGTGACGTCACGGTTATTGGTCACATGACCCATTTACAGCTCTGTCTCAATCAAGTGAATGAGCCTGGGCTGCAATACCAGGCAAAGCCAATATACAATGTACGGCACTGTGCTTGGTAAGCTGTGAGAAGGCATCGGCGCTCTCCAGAGCACCGTGGCTTTTTCAAACAGCTGATCGGTGGCAGCGCCGAATTGATATGGTTGGTCTATCCTGAGGATAGCCCATCAATATAGAACTCCTGGAAAACCCCATGAAAACCTGGTGAGTCAGGAAACAATGCTGGCATTAGTTCAGCCCCTGGAGCTATTTCTTGGTCCACTGCAGAGTGTGTGTATATATCAACACACATATAGCGTATAGTGTATGGTGCGTGTCGCTTTGTGCACTCTACTTTACCAGCTCGCATTTCACTGCGTAATTAATCTGACAAATCAGGTATCTCTTTTCCACTGCTTATTAAACACACTTACAGCTTTCCTTAAAAGGCTTTTTGTGTGTGTCTGCGTATGGGAAACATAAAAAAATCCCCTAACCCATATGGCATGAGATGTAACAGAAAGATTAAAGCCATATTACGTTTCTTGGCCTGCCCTGCTGATTTTCTTAACCCGTTTATTGCTGGACACGAGAAACCCAATCTGAGTAAACAGCATATGTTTATCCATATCCATGCATTTCACGCCGCGTATTTAGGCTGTAGTAAGCGAAGAGGGTAAACCAGATCTGCCAAATCTCAAAAGTAACTGGAGAACATGATTTATACTTTTAGTTCATTTTCCTTGAATGGAGCCGTCGTCTGGAGAAATTGTAATGCCAACAATGCAATGAAAATGAAGGGGAAACATGTTATTGTTGGTGATAAATTGCAATAATGACCAAGCGTTTTTATAGAAAGTACGTATGTCATAGGAGACATAGTATTCCTAAGGAACCATGGATGCATGGTGCATGATATATACATTTCAATTATTCTATTCTATACCATCCATTATGGACCAGTAAAGTATTTTACTTTATCTGCTGTGCAGTTCTGGTAATGTACTAGTGGAGATTGTGATTTTGACATTGTCAACACAATGCCCCCGTGACAACACTTAGCTGCCTAAGTGTAAAGACGGAAGCCTTGTCATAGGGATACACAGAAGGAGATAACTTCAAAGTACTGGCCTTGTACCTTAAAGCAGAAATAACACAGAAAATAAGTTACTTACAAAAAATACCCTAAAGGAGCTTTCAAAATACCTTGCAGAAATACTTATTATATCAAAATGACATTTTTGTCAGAAAAGGGTATTTTTTTTAAACTCAATATTCATGGAAAACAATTTTTTTAAAATTTATTGTCTGTACTTTTTCATTTTGGCAGCACTATACCACTAATAATTACACCTGATATCTGTTAGAATAATAGTAGATTATGGAATTGGGATGATGCTATGACAGGTCTATTGTTCTCTTGATTGGCCTTCAACCTGCGACCCTCTAGCTGCTGTAAAACTACAACTCCCACCATGCCCTGCTGTAGGCTGTCCGGTAATGCTGGGAGTTGTAGTTTTTGCAACAACTGGGGGGCCGCAGGTTGAACATGCCTAGATAAAGATGTCCATAGAAGAGCATTACATTCATCAGTGTAATGTGTGATACTCTAATTTAGGCCTTGTCCACATTTCCGTGTCAGTGACACATCTGTGAAAAAAAGTGTACGTGTTTCATCTGTGAAGCTGTCCGTGAAGGATCCGTGGTTGGTCCGTGTGTCCGTTTTAACCATCCGTGTGGCATCCGTAATTCACTGACGTTGCTCAGCTGAAAATTAATTTTCAAAGAATCTCCTATTAGTCATCAGTGAAAAATGGACGCATCACCGACACAACACGGATGTATGTCAGTGATTTTCACAGACCCATAGACTTCAATGGGCATGCTTGGTCCGCATCACGTATCAAAGTAGTGCATGTCATGGTCAGTAAATAAATACTGAAATGTGAACAGATACATTTAAATCAATGGGTACATGTGCTGTCGGTGAAAAATGCGGACAGCACACGTCAGTGAAAAACGGAAATGTGGACAAGGCCTTAAGGCACCTTGACCTGGTAGATGTATCAGACTGTTGTCGGGAAGGAACACTTGCTCAGCTGTGGAGGAGACCGCTGCATTTACATGCACAGTATGTGGACGAATGATCGCTAATGCCATTGCTCAACCCCCATATGGAATAACTGTTTGCCGACAGCAGATAGTGATTAGACACCGAGAGCTTCACT